>JAFBJY010001541.1:0-70891 GCA_016801885.1 Toxotes chatareus | reverse complement strand
TGGTAGACTTGAGGAGGACCAAGGCCACGGTGACCCCTGTTAACATCCAAGGGGTCAATGTGGACATGGTGGAGGAGTACAGGTACCTGGGGGTGTACCTGGATTACAAACTGGAGTGGTCCAAAAACGTGGACAATGTGTACAAAAAGGGCCAGAGCCGTCTCTATTTTCTGAGACGGCTAAGGTCCTTCAACATCTGCCGGACGATGCTGCGGATGTTCTATGAGTCTGTGGTGGCCGGTGCCATCCTGTACGCTGTTGTCTGCTGGGGCAGCAGCCTGAGGGTAAAGGACACTAACAGACTCAATAAGATCATCAAGAAGGCCAGCCATGTTGTGGGGGAGGAACTGGACTCACTGAATACAGTGTTGGAGAGAAGAGTGTTGTCCAAAGTTAGGACAATATTGGACTCTCCTTCACACCCTCTCCACCATGTGCTGATTAGTCACAGAAGCTCGTTCAGCAACAGACTCATTGTTCCATGCTGCACAACAGAGCGACACAGGAAATCATTCCTGCCTGTCGCAATCAAGAACTCTAAAAAAAAAAAAAAAAAAAACCCCAAAAAACTCATGTATACTGTGTATACATAATTTTGAAACAGTTAAAACACATACCTCATGTATATAATGCAAATAAGAAGATGTCTTTATGTTTATTCTATTTTTTCTATTCTTCTACTTTATTATATTATATTATATTATTATATATATATATATCTTAATCTTCTTTGTTCAATTTCTTCTTCATTTTTCATTTGGGAGTGCATAAGTAACAAAAGAATTTCCCTACGGGGAATCAGTTTTTTCTGATTCTGATTCTGATTAAAACGCCGCTTCCTCAGCCGTCTTCTCACTCCTGCCCTGCATCCTCGTCATCTCCTCCTCAGTTCCTCTGGGATTTGGGGCTTTTCTCCGGCCACGAAGGATGGCAGCCTCAGAGCCAGCAGCTGATCTCATGTGTAAACAATGCCGGGGGTCTTCTCGGCATGGCTGCTGGGGGCCCCGAGCAGCCCAAGCACCAGGAGCAGGAGAAAAAAGTTTCTAAATCTCAGAGTCATGCTGCCAAAACACTAAAAAAATCTACTAAAGACAGAACAAAAACTAAAGTAGACAAGAAACAGACACACTAAAACACTAAACACTAAAGAAAAGCTTAGAAAAACGTTAAAAATTACTTCAAATGCAGGGGACTGCTGCTACAAGCTGCCATCTGAGACAGCGCCATCTTGGTTTTATGATTATATTATTAGATAATTAGATTATTAGATATTATATGATTAGATAAACTGTTTCTGAGGTGTTTGGGACCAAACAAAATAACCTCAGTTTTGTCTGAATTCAGAAGAAGAAAGTTACAGGTCATCCAGGCCTTTATATCTTTAAGACATGCCTGAAGTATGGCTAACTGATCTGTTTCGTCTGGCTTCATTGATAAATATAGCTGGGTATCATCCGCATAGCAGTGAAAATTTATTCCATGCTTCCTGATAATATTGCCTAGGGGAAGCATGTATAAGGTGAACAATATCGGTCCAAGCACAGAACCCTGTGGAACTCCATGACTTACTCTGGTATATATGGAGGAATCATCATTAACATGAAGAAGCTGGTATCTATGTGATAGATATTATTTAAACCAGCCTAGTGCTGTTCCTTTAATCCCAATAACATGTTCCAATCTTTCCAATAGGATACTATGATCAGTAGTGTCAAATGCAGCACTAAGATCTAGTAGGACAAGTATAGAGACAAGTCCATTGTCTGATGCTGTGAGAAAATCGTTGGTAACTTTGACCAGTGCTGTTTCTATGCTATGAAGGACTCTTAATCCTGACTGAAAAACGTCAAACCGTTCCTATGTAGATGGTCACACAACTGAGTTGCAACAGCCTTTTAAAGAATTTTAGAATGAATGAGATTGGATATAGATCTACAATTTGCCAAAATATCAGAGTCCAGAGAAGGCTTTTTAAGTAAAGGTTTGATAACTGCAACCTTAAAAGCCTGTGGAACATATCCTGTTACTAAAGAGAGATTTATTTGGTCTAATATGTTAGTGCCAATCAAAGGCAAAACATCTTTAAGAAGTCTGGTTGGGATAGGATCCAAAAGATATGTTGATGATTTAGATTTAGAAACGAAGTCAATTCAGTGAGATCTATGGGAGAGAAACAGTCTAACGACAAATCAGGACTGGCAGACATTTCTAAAGATGCGGTTCTTGACACACCTACATCATTAACAGTTGTAGGCAGGATAAGATGGATTCTATCTCTAATGTCCACTATTTTGTTGCTAAAGAAGCTCATAAAGTCATCACTAGTGACAGCCAGAGGGATGCATGGTTCAACAGAGGTATGGCTCTTTGTCAGCCTGGCTACAGTGCTGAAAAGAAACCTAGGGTTGTTCTTGTTTTCTCTATTAATGATGAATAATAGGCAGTTCTTGCCTTACGGAGGGCTTTTTATACATTATGAAGCTGTCTTTCCAGGCTAGGTGGAATTCCTCTAAATTAGTGGATAACCACTTCCTTTCCAGCTTTACGTGATATCTGCTTTAACGTACGTGTTTGTGAATCATACCATGGAGCTAGCTTCCTCTGATTAATGACCTTCTTTTTCAGAGGGCAACAGAGTTAAGGGTTGAACGTAATGAAGCAGCAGTACTATCAACTAGATAGTCTATATCTGCTGGAGTAAAGTTTAGGCCATTGCCCTCTGTAAAACTGGCATATGGCAATGGAGACAATAAAGATGGAATAGCTTCCTTATATTTGGTAACAGCATTATCAGACAAATATCTACAGTAGTTAATTTTTTCCCAGATGCTGTGCAGTTCATTATTGTAAATTCAAATGTTACTAAAGAATGATCAGATAAAACAGGGTTCTGAGGGAATACTGTCAAATATTCAGCTTCTATGCCATAAGTCAGTACAAGATCGAAGTTGTGATTAAAACAGTGAGTTGGTTTGTTAACATTTTGTAAAAAGCCAATTGAGTCTAATACTGAATAGAATGCAGTCTTAAGGCTGTCATTGTGGCTATCAACATGAATAATAAAGTCACCCACTATAATTGCTTTATCCGTACTAAGCACTAAATCAGATAAAAATTCAGTGAATTCAGACAAAAACAAGTAAGCAGCAGGTGGACGATACACCACAGCAAATAGGACTGGTTTTCCTGTCTTCCAATTTGGATGTGAGAGGGGAAATAGGATAGCCCCTAGGTCCCTTAGGGGAAATAGCCCTTACGTCCCCTAGGGGAAATAGGATAGCCACAGTTCAACAACGAAAACGAGTCAGAGCAGTGAACAATGAAAATTATTTTAATCCTATTCGCTCTCACATCACAGAGGATTACAACAATGTGGGGAGGATGAGTAAAATGAAGTTGTGCCAAATAAACAGAAACCAACAAAACAAAACCAGGCCTAACTACCCCATCTCTAAAAAGCAAATCCAAACAAAAGGGCTAATTAGCTTCTCTAAATAAAATGTGATTTAACCAAAACCAACACAGGGGTGGCACGAATCACTAACGTGGTGTGTTTAACAAAGGAAACTAGGTGTGTGAAATAATGTAGAGGTACCCCAACTCACCTAATGATCTCAACCTCCCTCCACATACCTCTTTATAACAAACATTAAAACAAAGTTTCCTGCTTTGGCATACAGGCAGCAAGGAGAAAAGAAAGAGAGTGATACTCTGCAAGCCTGGTCCTTTTATTCTAGGGTCCTGGATGAAGGCAGCCAATCACAGGTGGACACTAATCACACCTAGAGAGCAAACAGGGGAGGAGAGAAAAACCAGGAGGGGAGAGAAGGAAAACCAGGAAAGAAAAGAACACACACACAAACAATCTAGCCTTTCACATAACATGCACCATACCAGTTTCCTCAAAAGTAGTGTTTAAGAATTTTGAAATATGTTTTTTACTCCTGTTTTGACTAGTTGTGTCTAACTTGTGGTTGAGTATTACATTGAAGTCCCCTCCACAGATACATATCCTATCAGTTTCCATAGAAATAATATTGAACAAGGTTTTGAAGAAGGATTTCTCAGTGTTTGGAGGTGCGTAAGCATTTACAAGTGTTAAAATATTATTCTCAACTCTGCCCTTTACTATTATATATCTTCCTTCATCTTTTATTTCCTTATATATTTCAAATTTTACTGAATTTGCAATTAATATTATTCACGCCTCTTTTGTGGCTTTGAGTATGAGAACTGTAATAGAGATTTCTGTACTCAAACTTCTTCAATTTCTCATGTTCCTGTGGAGATAGGTGGGTTTCCTGTAAGAAGATAATGTTCACATTTTCTTTCTTCAGTCTCGCCATTACCTTATCCCTTTTGATTGGGTTGCCCAAACCATTCACATTGAGTGACATCAATTTAAGTTCATGATGTTGCATCACTTGCTATATAACAGACACATTTTTTACTCCTTATCCCCCCAAAGTAAAACATAACATGGAACAAGAAATTTGCATCAACAAACAGTTATATTGAGACACTGAACAAATATTGAAGCCAGTAAAACATCAAACATAACCAGGTTTATAGACTTAGTTCCCTCTAGGATCCCAGTCCCTTTCAATGAGGGGAAATCCTCACTCTCAGTGGGGCCCCTCCCAGCACAAGTGAGCAAATCCTTGTTTCACTCATCTTAGTGGTAGTACTGCTGGCTCTCGATTAGTAGGGTTTATGAAATCAAATATTTAGAGACGTGTTGTAAGAAAAAAAAATGCTAGTATATGAAATATGATCCTGTTTGTATTCATGTGTCCTTTATCTTCCACCCTTTACTTTCTGACCTACATTAGTCTAACTACTGTATAAAGCAGACTGGTTGTGCATTTAGGTACCTGCTCATGGGATAATTTTTAGTCTAATTCCTGCAGCCGCTCATGAAACTCGTCTTGCTGTTCCCTTATCTCCGGGATGAGTGGCGCGCGTTGCCATGGTGACGCATTTCCCAGATGTTGAATTAGCACCATAGTGTCAGCCTCGGGTATCACCTCAGGTTCGTTCACCTACTCGCAGCCCGTCACTGCAGCTCGCGTCTGGCCTCACCCACATTGTTGTAGATCAGTGGACCGGATTCCCAGTGGATCCGTATCTTTTTGAACGGTGTCTGAAAGCGGATGCCGTTTTCTTTCAGGGCATGTTTTACATCTTTGTATGCTTGACGTTGCTGAACCACTGCTGCCATATAATCATGGTCAAAGGCCAAAGGTTTATCATCCAGCTGGATCTTCTTTTGCCAAGTGTTTTTGAGCACTGTTTCTTTAGTTTTGTACTGGAGAAAGCTGGCAATAATGGAGCGTGGCGGTGCGCTGGCCTCAGGTCTGGGTCCCAGCGAGCGGTGAGCCCGTTGGATCTGGCAAGGTGTTTCCTCATTGAGTAAACCTTTGTCTCGGAGCAGCTTCTCGACACACTGCACAACCGAGCTGCCCTCCGCTCCCCTGGAACTTCACATATCACGCAGATTATTTCTTCTTGTCTGTGATTCCAAACCATTTACCTTATCAACCAGTTTTTTCTGTTCTTTTAGTGCTCGCTGCAGTACACTATTAAGCTTTAGCAGACCACGTCTCAGGTCTTCTATTCGAGATTCTGCTTCCTCCAGTTGTTTCTTCTGCTCCTGTTTTGCTTGCTTAGCCGCAGCTAGCTGCTGATTAATCTCCTGTTTAAATTCGCAGAGCTCTGTTTTCATGTCTCGTTTAAATTCCTCTTTGAATAAGAGGAGGTCAGACTTCATCTCAGTTCTCCAGTTGCTAATCTGGTGGCTGATGTTTTTCAGTCCAACGTGTAGCACTTCAGTCGCCATTCCCTCTTCTCCATGTTCTGTAGCCAGCTAGCTTGAGCACCGTCTTGTATTGGTTCCGTCGTGTTTTGTACTTCTTGCATCTTCTTATTTTTCCTCTTGCCCCCCAACTCATACTTACAGTAGTAAGAGCTGACTTTAAGTATAATTTTAATCGAGTTTAGAGGGCTAAACAACCCTACCATCGGGAGCACTCAACAGCCAGCCATGTTGCTACACAGCTTACGGAAGTCCCCAATAAGCTTTAGGTTTGATACAAGATCCAGTTCCTCCATGCTTTTCAATTCTTTCATAACATTACAACATCCACTGAGGTAAAGTGCATAGGCATGTAATGCATGTCCATCATCAGATTTAATAGTGTTCCAGTTGGTTTCATATGAAAACAGCTCCTCACCAGTTCCTGGGTTGACCACTAGTGTATTGCTCGAGGCAGTAAAGTCTGTCTTCATCATTACTGGTTTTATTTTCAATACCATGTTTAAATGCTCGTATAAGCGCCTGATAGCTCAAAAGGTCACCATCAAATACTGGGACTTGTCTGGAGGGAGGGAGGACTCTGTGCTGCAACATCAGTAGATCTGCAATATCATTTTGTTTCTGTAAGATATTGATGAGGCCTCTTATTGTCTTGAACATTTAGATTTTGATTTTTTTTTTAGTTTGGTTCAGTGAATTTTAGTAGTTTAATTGGGGGTTTAACATTTGGTCCTAGGAGATAGTGACAAAAACCCAAATTTGGAAATCAAAGATGGTAACAAGTTTTGCAGCCTATATTTAATTCATTTAGGTTCATTGAGGTATAGGGATTTAGTTTCCTTAAATTTTGGGTATAAAATTATATGTAGCTAAAATAGGAAAACATACATAGAGCACAAGTTAGTTACCGATGGCTAGAGTCCTAAACGCTTTATTTTAGTCATGTATTATCTATTTTGCTTTTTCAATATGGATCATTGTTATGTTGTTATTAAATGTGGGCTTTATTGTCTACTTTCCTAATAAGATAAACTTTCAAATTTAGCTTACAAATCTCAAGAAGCTTATTTATTTTTAATACGTGGGGGTTACAGGATTTCCGTTGTTTACCAAGTAAATGCTTGGGGTCTAAAGTGTTTAGTTGGGTAACTTGGCCTAAAAGGTAAAAAGTAAAAAGAATTCATGTTAACTGGGTTTGTGAGTCGTGCTTCCAGTTTTAAGAGACCCGGATATATATCCGGTTTTTTTGCCGAAAATTATGATTTCATAATCACTTTTAGATTTGTAAACTGACTGAAAATTTTTAAAATGGCATTAAGCTGGGTCATGTTATTGTTTAGTTTCTTTCATTTTGGGTTATATGAATGTTTATTGGTCTTTAATGGCAGTTTTTTGGATGCTTTTTCAAAGTTTTTAAGTTTGGAGGTTTAATTGTATTTAAAAGACATTTATGTTTAAAACTTCTTACGAAAATCCTGTTGTTAGCTTTGCCTCGGGTACAAGAGGTTAAGAGGAGGTTAAAAAGGTGGAAGTTCTTATGTTTTGGATGGGAATTGTGCTAGGTGGAAATTTTTTCTTGAAAGAATCGTGGAGAAAACGGAATAAAATTTAATAGTGTTCTATTTTGGCATTTGGTGCCTTATTTATGGAAATGTTCTAATGCCTTCGGGAAAACCATTTCTTTATTTAATTTGGGGATAACGCACTCCACGGTAAATTTTTGTAAAAAGGAAAAACCAGTTTATATCCAAAAAAAGCTTTAAAATATAAACAACCTACCCCAAAAAAGAATAAGGAAGTCAAAAAAATTTTAAGAGGCAAAATTTGAAGGTTATGGGGCAGTTGAGCAGATTTTTTAAAACAGGCCCAATCACGCTGGAGAAAGATTCCATGTGGGATTTGTTAATTTGGGCGGCCTAGGAATCTAGAGGGAAGAGCTGGGTATGTCTAGATGTTGCCGGGAAACGCTTTAAAGTTTTTGGAAAACCCTACCAAAGGGGAATAGGTTTCCCCTAGCTGGGTAAACTTCCTCTAGCCCAGAAATTTGGACAGTATTTTTAAAGTTATGAAAACACATTTATATGTTAATTTCCAACCGTTAGAGGTAAATTTGACTAATTAAAGATGTGGGGGTAGGCGGGGGTCATTGGCACGGGGCTGGGTTGCCATTCAGAGCCATGAGTGGTGAATGCTTTGATCTTGGAGAAGGGCTTTGAAACCTTGAAAGGATGAATGGGGGGCATATGTAGTTGTGTTGTGGTTTGGGGAAACTCCGGTAATTTCTTCAAGGTCCTGTGGGTCACGCGGGGAAGTTTGAGCGTGTCCCCTTCTATATCCATGATGCTGGATCCCTGCAAATTTTTTAGTTTGCCGGTAACCTGGTTTGATAGAGAGTTTAGATTTTCAATTGTGTTTAGTAATGTTTTTAATTCTGGCCCAGAATTAATACTTGGCTCCAATGGGAAGTCTTCCCATCTCTGGCCCAAAGGGGAAAGTATAAACGTAATTGGGCTTGTGATCATTGAGGGTTTAGGACCATCGTCCATTAAAAATTGCTTATGGGAGTCATTGGTTATATGAGACCGCTATGTACAGCGACTATAGCCATTGGTTCAGGTATCTTAAAGAGTAGTTAACAGTCTTCATGACTCTGTAAACACCATTCAAAGATAGACATTTTCTCAGTGCTATTTATGTCTTGAGGATTTGTACAGTTGGCTAATCGTGAAACTCAGACTACCTTGAGAAGGGTAGGATGGGAATTGTGCTGATCAGTGGATTGCTGTCAACGCTCTAAGAGTTTAGTTCAGCAAGCGCCTAGCTACTGTGAGGTTGTCAATTTGTCTGGAGTGTAGCTGAGCTATTGTTTTACAATGGTTAGTGCATGAAGCGGACGAATTCTAGTTATGTTTTACCAAATGATGATTAAACTGGCTGAGTTAAGCTCTGTGCGTTTTCGTAGATAGATGAAGTTGTCTAGAGACCTGCATGTGGGAATTATCTAAGTCACAATGAAAGGACAGTGATTATATTATGGAGGTTGAAAATTATTTGCCAAGAAAATTGTGAGAACTTTAAGTGAATGCAGCTAGATCTAATCAAGTTTGGTAGAGTTCAGCTTCAGGTTGACTCTCGCAGGCTACTGGCGAAAGCTGCTATGAAATTATGTTCTAAATTTGATCAGGGAACACTGCTCATTATTTAGTCTGAGCATCAGCTATTGCTAACAGATCGTGCTGACTAGGACTGTAAAAGGTCTGTCAGCATTTCTTATCGTAATATTTTGCACATATCATCTGGGTGTGGATGGCTGATGCTCAGGAACGAAGCTGTTTGAACCTGCATGTATAAAACCAGGAAATGTAGCATTAAGCAACTGATCCTTGAGCTGCTGATAAATGACAAAGCGACCATTGCCTCTATAGACGATTTCATAGCTGTTGAGCCATGTGTCAAGATACGATGAAGTCCTTGTGTAAAGTAACACAGAGTCAATAAAGTTTGCGATTAATTCTTAGTAGCTGTACCGTAAATTTAGTGTGACACAATCGAGTGAGCACGGGTGGCAGCATGGCATGCCTTAAGTGGCGAGTGCTCGGTACGTCTCTAAGGGGACGCTTCGACGGCCACTGGTAGATTCCTCAGAATTGGCGAGTGACAAGGTGGTTAACAATATGTTCACACATGACTTTATGTGTAATGCTTGGGACGAGGACGGGCCACCAAGATAAGCAATCCTGGATTGTACATACCAGTGAGCAACTAGCTAGAGGCGCAGATGTCCAGGATATTGTACCAGGATGCACATGATCTAAGTCTGATAAATTTGTAGATATACAGTAATTGGGTTTTTATGTATTGGACATATTACAGTATACATATGATTCTACTTATTTGGCTGGTTTATTTCTTATCCAGGTAGTTAGCCTTTGATATGTATGTTGTCACTGGGAACCAATGCGATTGCTCCACCAGTGACAAGAGCCTTGAGATCAACTGTAATTGAGTTCGAAAATGTTGGTTTCACGAAGAGCGCAATGGGTACGTCCATGGGACATCACTAGGTGAGAGTGCAAGCAGTTGCCATAAGTAGATGTAATGTAGATGTACCCCTATGGATACCTGAACGCAGGATTATTTTCAGTATTTACGATCTTTGATGCTTGATAGTATTGAAAACTATTTTAGTAAATATGATTGCAACATGTCTAATATGCACTGATTTTTTGCACGTAAGTGTTTTAATCACTTCAGACTAAAGAATTCTACAACTTCATCACAACATAATTAGTATATTAGTCATTTATGAAGAAGAATTACAATTAATATGAAGTTGTTCATTTGCAATGTCTTAGTCAGGTGCATTAAATTTGTTTGGTAAGGAACTTGGATGCAAGCTCTGTCGAGAGCTGTTAATCTAAGGAGGGAGTTGTACTCTATGATATCATTTAAATGGGTTAGTTTTGTCCATGAGCTTTACATCAATTGTTGGTTTATATGTCCATAATGTCTTCATTTGCATTCCAGAGATATTTTAACACTGAGTTATCATGATGAAAGCATTTTGATGAGTTGGTCTTAGAGATTTGTGCCTTGATTCTTCATAGTTGTTTATTGTACAGTCATGTACCATAACTTGTTTTTATAAGACAAGTCCAATTGATTGGAATGCTTTCTCGAAGTCTCTACAATCTATGAGCTTCAACTGACAAATTTTTAATGATTAGTCCTTACTCCAGTTTATCTTTGATCTGAGGATTGAACAACATGATAAATCGTTTGAAATAAATGTAGTTGGAGCATGTTTCAATGAAGGAATTAGTCAGAAGTTAGTAGGATTCAAAAGCACCGTTCATGAATAGCGGATTTCATGTATTACGTTTTGGCATGCAAAATGTACACATTACAAGAAGGCTAAATCCAAGCAGTCTGCAAGTCGGAATCAACACTTTTTTTAAATGCTGACTAAATTTAAAAACAACCGACAGGCTGACACTGTGGGCGTAGCAACTCTTAATACCCAGGACAGGGCATGAAATTCATGACGACAGTGGCGATTAGGAGTGCAAGCTGCATAGGGTGTAGGAAGGACGAGTCGAGGGCAGCGATGGATTCAGTACGTATATCAAAAACTTGGAATACAGATAGACCGTCGCCTATGAAGAGATATGCAGAGCTAGCAGGGTTCAACCATGGTTCAACTTCAAGTATTCAGCTGGTACTGAGTTGCTGAAGATAGATAGCTCCCAATTGGGAGGAATCTTGCAGGGATGAACTGTAGGGACATGAATGTGGCTAATGCAGAAGACACATGGGGCGGAATCTTGTATAGAGAGGTCACCTCTCAGTTCAATTGACAGATGACTATTATTTCTGGTCTTACTATGACTTAGTCCATAGTAGCTTGTTCTTTGCAATTCATGGTCATTCATGTTATATTGGTCTGTAGCTTGAACTTGGTAGTGCAGCCATTGCTACTGCCAATGCTTCTAGGGCATCCCAAGCGTGACATGAAGTGCCATCTTGAGCAGCCAGAGTCAACGTGTTAGGTTAAAGTCTTAGCCAATGAAAGATCCTAAGATGAGGAGCATGGTTTTTGAGGTTGGTAGGAACTCAGGTATGTAAGACATTGTAAGAGTGCTGACTTTGTGCTCTTTCACCTTGATGGTTCATGTTGTGTTCCCTTAGATGTGCCTTGAAGTTCTTTAAAAATTCCATGTTATTTATGTTAGAGACTGCATCTTTTAAACCTTCCTGTGTTGTCGATGTTTCTAACTTGTGCTCAGCTTTACCACCTTCATGTCTAGCTTAAGTTCTCTATGCCCTTAGTTTGGTGGACTTAATAGATAAGAAGCTTAAATTTGGTGAATTATTTGAGCACACTCAGTAAATCAAATAGAAACAATTAAATGTTTTCAGACTTCCAGGATCCATACACTTATATTCTGGAATCATTATAACAAGCTCCGGATGTTCTCAATATTTCCTTAAACTATGTGTTCATGTGTGCAGTAGAAGCAAGACTTCTTGAAGCCAGTCCATTTACAAATCGCCCTACGAGGATCTTACATATTACACATGCAAGGATACTGATGCTTTTCCTTTATAAAAGTAGTTATCAGATAGATTTTTTGAGGTACCAGCCCTATAAGTATAGTTGAAAAGGGATAGAGTAGTTTTTGATCTGAGCATAAAACATCGAGCTTTGAGTAAGCGATTCGTCCTAATAACATGTTGGCACAGTATTGCTTGGCTTCAACCAATATTGAGGAGTAAGTTCAGCAATCTGCTGATCTTCCTTCAACTGTCTGTTTCTACTTAACTAAATGGAATTCTTTAAACACTAGTTTTTAATTTTTTGTCTTACTTCATACTGCAGCTCGTACAGTCCTCTACTAATTGCTTTAAATTTGGACACTTCTTACAAATTAAATATTTGGGACATAAACATTGTCTTTTCAGAGAGGGATTTTGTATGACAAAAGTATTAGTCCTTTCCTTGAGTTAAAGAATAGCTATTCAAGTCCAATGAAATTGCAGAGGATACTAGTGATACCAACAGATATTGACTTTACATCATTCAGTCTTACATGGTTAGTTGACAATATATACAATCAGTTTCACATGCCAAGAATTGTTGTATAATATTTGTGCTACATCTTAACGTACTATCATAATGGTTGAATTCAAATCAATGATAGTCTATGACAAGGCTAAACAATGACCTTTATAATGGTCAATTAGTGATCATTAGTTCAGCTCAGATTTCTAAAGTCCTAGCAATCTGGACTTTGCAGCAGGATATCCATGTCATTTGGCTTGCTCCGTATTGAAGCAATTTACCAATGGTCCACGCCAAAGAGTTTAAATGACCCTTTCAACTCGGAAGAAGTTGTTCCCTGTCAGCATAACTAGACTGAGGTCGTTATTGAAGAACTAGTTTAATGAGTAATTAGGTTTACAATTGACTTTGCATACGTATGAAAATTTCAGGTTTAATAACTTTATGGAACTTCATACATTGAAACTGATTCAGCCATTTGTCATGATAAACCTTCCATCTTCTTTGCACTATGAAGCTATATTGCCCATCAGAATCCTCAGAGCTGGCAGTTTAGCAATTTTGTTGTTCAAGCTTGTATAGGGGTTGTTAACCTAGGTATTTAGCTGTAATCTTAAGTTTTCTTTAAGTCTATTAAATAGTCTTCATGTCAAGTTTTATTAACATATTTACTAAGTGGATGGTTATAGTTCCAAGAATTTACCAAATAATCTTAGTAGTCTAGATCATACCATACGATTATATTTGAAATGAGCTGTCATTGCTACTCAAGACTACATACAACTCAACAGACTTAAGGTAAAAAATACTCTAACAACTAGACGGATTATACTCAAGAGAATTATCAAAAATGACTGAGTTCAAGGTATATGGACCAAACTGCATATGAACATTGTCATAGGTGTAGGCTCATTAATCTATTATATGTACGAATATATCATGGTGCATGTTCAATGAAATGTCGAATTATATGAGGAATCAGTTTCGGTTGACTTAGAATGGTTGTAATGCGTGTTAATTGGGATAAGCTCACTACTTTCGTATGCACAATGATCCCATGATAGCATCTTGAGTGAATTTCGCTATGATTGGTTGAAGTCTAGTTTAATGCTTGTGTTCTTCATTATTACCTACATGTCATGCTTTCAAAGACGTAGTACTCAATCCTTGGGGAGTGTACAGTAAGATATTCAGTTACTTTAAAGGGTTTATACTAATTACTTAGATGTAGCAATAGAATTTTAGTTTGATAATGCTCTAATGCCTATAAATGAAGAAATTAGATCAACTTTTAGTATTAGTCTTAAATGAAAGGTGTATATACCAATTTAAATCATGAATAAGAATTGTGTCAGAGACTAGAAGTTTAATTTAAGCTACTCAACAACAGCTATTTGTCATTTCCTGCATGGAGAAGTTCACAACCAAAAACTCATAAGCTATAATTAAAATAAGAACTATTTCATTTTAGTTCAAAGTCATCACATACATGGTAAGTTACAGCATATAAGTGTTACAAATCGACACTCATGTTCGATTGTAAGCTTAGAGAACTTGCTGGATCTTAGAATGCTGGCTCCATGATTGAGGTCCCTCAATTCAAATTATCTAGGAATGAGAATGAGCATTGTCGTGTAAATTTGTACACTCTACATCTGTGACTACATTGTTTTTATGTACTGCATTGTTCACAAGTCTGTTAACAACCAAATACTAGACTCACTAACTTGGAAAGCAGGACTTATGCTGACATCAGGATAGCCTAAAAATATATTCTATCAGGTGCCATTCAGAATTTGTTGGCATCCTTGCAACGTGGTCATTCAGTTTTCCATACATGAATTCATAACTTTAGTGAGAGCAGACACAACATCTTGTTTCACATAGACCAAACAACCATAATTCATAAATCTTAAATTCAGCTCATCACATTATTATAGAATCTCTTCAGATCACATATATTAATGCCATTAATTAGACATCTATGTAAAGTAAAGTCATCTCTGTCGATCTAGAGATGAGATAGCAATATCAAAGTATTCCATCATATATCATTAATTGTAATACATGCACTCTTTAATTCAACAAATTGTCTAGGATAAGACAAACATATCCCAATGCAGCTGAATATTGGGGATATTTACATCAAAAATCACCTATATACTTCAGGGCTTGTGACTAATGCAAAGGACGTATTAGACGTTCTCAAGGCCATGCCTCTACCAACTTATTTTGAGCACAAATTTTGCCTTACCTTGATAGTGTATTTAAAGAGACTAAACAACTTCTGGAATACTACATAAATGCTTTGATTTCTAACATGTCCAACCGTAACTATATGCAAAAAGTACTTGGGAACTTTACCTCTGATAGCATTTAACTATGCTTCTCTTTAGAGTAACAAGGTTTAACAATGAGGCTTTCAAATGGTATTGATGGGAATTCTAAGAATGTCTATTCACATTACAGTAGCCTAACTATCTAATGTGCTATGAGGGACACTATCCTCATAGCCTTAAAATTGTAACCGTGATCTTATTTCTTGACAGTTCTGAATAAGATTTTTTCAATTAAACTGCTCAGTCTTAAGACATATTTAAGCAACACGACCATTTAGTGGTATCCAAACTACAATACAACGTTCCAGTTGAGATACAAAATCCATGAAATTAACCAGGAAAAATCTTACATTGCAAGTCAAATGAAGTAGCCTATTACAAGGCTAGGTTGTTACCAGAATCCCGACATTGAGATCTGAGAGACATAATTTGCTTAAGACTTTAGCTTTGAACATTGTGTTTTGCTATCATTTCCCCCTCCAGCTCACAGGAATGCTAATGTGAGGAAGACATTATTTAGTGAATCTCTAATTGAGCAAATGTTAGTATTAGCATTGCTAAAAAGCTACTCGTCTCTGATTGACTTGTGTTGCGAATGTTCATTCTTCTTTTTCTATTATACGTTCCTGTTTATTTTTAATTGTTACAATAATGGTAAAAATTGAATGGTCTTACAGAAAACGTAAGATTTGTAACAGTGGTAACTGAAGTTGTTACTGGCAAATCTTATCAATTTCTATTGGTCCTGTCTCCATGACATTTACAGGATTTTGGGAAGTGAGTTGGTTCAGCTGAGTAAGCTAAAGCCACTGCCTATACAAATAAATAGACAGACAGAATTCGGTTAAACTTTCAATAGCATCTAGCAAAATGAAAAGACTATAATCAATTTAAGTGTTTTCCCCAGATGAAGGCTTAGTAATCACCATAAGAGTATTCTACACACACAAATTGATATAAACTGTGCTTGATGTTAAAGTGCATCATCTTCATTCCCAAAGGAGTGTCTCAAGCTTGTGCGCCTCACCAATTAACTCTTATGCATACAAATGACCAAGCACAAATAAATGCTATCCAGATGATGAACCCAGTGCGATCAGAGAACTGGTGATACGATTTTTTAAGTGAACCTTTCTGAAAACACAGACAAAATCTTCATGATCTGTAAAATATTATACTTATACATCTGAAAATCGTAATAATACTCATTAAGTAGATTGGATGACAACATTTAAATTAGTCATGTAACCTAAACGCAGTGGTGCTGCTAGGTACAAACATGAGCTGCCAAGCTCAAAGCAGTACTCAAAAGTACATGAGAAAAGAAAAGAATTAGAGGTGCTGTAGACAGGACGTCCCTTAGCAAAATTGACCAGCATAAATGACAAGTGAGTGTGATTCAAAGATCATGGAACCAGCTTCAAGCTTATCCTCAACTGTATGTGCATATAGGAAAACTAACTAAAAGTAAAAAGAATGGACTGAATTCATTAATGTGAAAGCTTTTCAAAAAGTCAAGCGTTTTAGTAGTAAGCCTTCAATTGTAAAGGGTTCTGACTTTCCAAAGACTGGATTTTCCATTAGAACAGACAAGTATGATGTCTAAAAGGCCTAATACATTTTTATTTTATTTAAGTTATTTGAACATAAAAGCAAATTTGTATTCTGGAACAACATTTGTTGACTACAGTTTGTTACTATCACTGTTTGAGAATAGAGGCCTGGCATTGAGGCTTATATGTAAGAGAGATTAATACATTTATGAGTTTTAGACAATAAACAGCTAGTACAGAGTAAAACTTTGAATCTCGCTATGCTAATTGTAAATGGCACTAAGATCTGAGACTGCAGTATTAAGAAGATAATGCACGAAGCCAGAAAGTTAAAGCAAAGAGATGAGTATGCTAAGCATACCCATTGCAGGACCAAGCCATGTGTTAATGACTACAGTTGTGTTTGCATCAGCTTGGCTGTCTTGAGTGTTTGAAAATTTGAATTAAATTTAAATCAGGTCTTGTCAGATCTGAAGCTACACAAAATTGTGTAGATCCCCAAGGGAATTGAGAGGAGTTTTAGCAAGAAGGTTAACTCTACATTATTTTCCCAACTGTATTCATCGTTAACTCAGGATATTGAATTGATCAAGTTTCTGTGGTACAGAGTTGCAACGTGAGGCCCAAAAGTCTTGAGATCACAACCAATAGATTCATTCAATTTATGTCATAGAGGACTTAAAGAATCAGAAATTCAAGCATTTAGAGAAGAGCTGAAGAGCATATTGACATCAAGGAAAATCTTTTATGAAGAAGACAAGGAAAAAATGTCATGATTAAATTTACATAGCAGCACTAAAGAATTTATCAATATTTCTCAAAAACGATTAACATGTTAAAATAGATCATGTAACATTACAGAGTGGATGCCAGGACAAGAACATGGCTCGAACCAGAGTACCTGAGAAGTCAGAGAGGACAGAAGAGAAGAAGTGCAGTAATCCATGATGCACCTAGGCTATAGAGAAACAGTTTCAGCTTGTTGAGCCAGCCTACTAAGTAAGTGCTACTGTATATGTTCTAGGTATGCTACCTGCTTTAGAGGATAACTAGACTAATTTACGTCAAGCGCTTTCGAAGGATTAGCTTGTTTAATTGAGATGTTGCGTTCACTCATCTGGAGTGGTTCCTAGCAAGGAGCTGTAGCAAGGCAGGTATTTTTAAACGTTATTAGAGTTAACACAGTAGCAAACCTGCATCAGGAAAAGAATTGCTTGATGATGGATATCAGCCGATGGAAGTGACAGGTTCCAAGTTCGAGGCTATTGGCTGATTTTAAATGCACCTGGATCTACAGGAACCATGAGGAGTAACAGAAATGGTAATAGATGTTTCATAGTGTCAATGGCACTAAGATCTAGCAGACAGTTAGTACAGATGACATCAAGCAGGGAGAATTCGTAGAAATAGTGTACTAACCATGCGCACCAAGCCTCATACCGGGGTTATCATGTTGATATTGTTCATGATTGATTTTGTTGATTGAAAGATAAATTTTGCAGTATTACTAAGATATTGTGAATAATGGACATTCAAACTGTCTAATGAATTTCACAAGATGCATCATAATTTTCAGTTAATGATCATTGTCTGGTTAGGATAAGTTGCCTCAGTCTGTGTCCAACTAGATATTAACACTTCATGGGACTAAAAGTTGAAACTATTCACTGTTGAAACTTTCTTTGCATTAAAATAATACTAAGAAAGAATTACCTTTTTCAAAAGACATAAAACCTTTTCAAATAAAGACTCTTAAACTGTGTACAAATGGAGTTGAAATCACTGCTTTTCATTACATGGCAGTGGTCAGGCTCAATAACGAGTAAACTATATGACGAATGTGCAACTTTGTTTTAGAACGGGTGTCAAGAACGCTGGCTGTGTCTATGTCTAAAGCTTGGACTGCACTGTATTGCGTTTTGTAATGGCTGCTCCAGGGATTGGCATCAGTAACAAGATACAGTATGTTGTGCCATTCTATGACGCTCTTATAATTTTAATACAGAATAAAGATTATCAAAAGTGAAGCTCATCATAATGAGATGGTGTCTGTTGATTCACTCGAGTGATCAAGTCCTAGAGTCGATCCTGGTCTCTCTTCTGTGTTCCTCGACTATCTCAGAAGGATACAAAGGTTTTACTTGTTTATTCACCATTTCAATGACATAGGCAGGGAATCAATATGTTCAGTTTTCTTTATATTGTCTATATTTTTTGCATTTTACTTTGCAGAGGAAGTAAAAGCGTCTTTGAGCTTTCTTGGCCAGCTGTGTTGTGTTTATTGACCAGGAGAAGTCCTCAGAAATGTGCACCCCCAGGAACTTGGTGCTGTTCACCATCTCCACTGCAGCGCCGTCAATGGTCAGTGGGGGATGCTGTGAAGGCCTTCTCCTGAAGTCTATAACCATCTCTTTGGTCTTCCCCACGTTGAGGAAGAGGTTATTTTCTTTACACCACTGGACCAGTTGGCTCACCTCACTCCTGTAGTTTGCCTCATCCTGGTTGGTAATGAGGCCCACCACGGTCGTGTCATCCGCAAACTTGATGATGTGGTTGGTGTTGTGGCTGGGTGCATGTCGTGAGTCAGCAGGGTGAAGAGTAGCGGGCTGAGTACACAACCTTGTGGAGCCCCTGTGCTCAGCATGATGGTCCTGGAGGTTTTGCTGCCAGCCCTTACCTTTTGTGGTCTCTCTGATAAAAAGCCCAGCACCCAGTTACACAGAGAGGTCTTGACTCCCAGGCATCCCAATTTGTGTGTTAGATGCTGGGGGGATGATTGTATTAAATGCTGAGCTAAAATCTAGAAACAGCATTCACACATAAGAGTCTTTGGAGTCGAGGTGGGTGAGGGCTGGGTGGAGTGCGGCTGCGATGGCATCCTCGGTAGACCTGTTGGTCCTGTATGCAAACTGAAACGGGTCATGGGTGGGGGGAGGACGGATTTGATGTTCTGCATCACCAGCCGCTCGAAGCACTTCATTATGATGGGTGTCAGTGCTACGGGCCGGTAGTCATTGTGGCTGGACGGGTGTGGTTTCTTTGGTACCGGTATTATTGTGGTGGCCTTGAACACTTGGGGACGACCACTTGGCTCCGGGTGATGTTGAAAATGTCAGTTAAGACATCCTTGAGCTCCTCAGCACAGTCCTTTAGGACCCGACCAGGTATGTTGTCCGGTCCAGCTGCCTTGCGTGGGTTGATCCTAGAGAGGACCTTCCTCACGCTGGCTGAAGATAAGGACACAGCCTGCTCGTCCGGAGGAGGTGATGATTTCTGTGCTGTTGTGGTGTTCTGTGTCTCAAAGCGCCCAAAGAAATCGTTGAGGCTGTTCAGCAGTGAGATGTCACTGTCACAGATTTGTGGGGGGGGGGTTGTAGTCAGTGAGGGTTCGGATGCCTCTCCACAGGCTTTGTGTGTCCCTGGTGTTACTGAAGTGGCTGGTTATTTTCTTGCTGTATTGTTGTTTTGCTACTTTGAGTCCACGGGACAGATTGGCTCTGGCTGTTGCTAGCCCTGCAGCATCCCCAGCCCTGAAGGCTGTGTCCCGAGCCCTCAGGAGCCTGTGGACCTAGTCTGTCAACCATGGTTTCTGGTTAGCTCGGATGGTAATGGTTTTGCTGTGGGTGACATCGTCAATGCACTTTGTGATGTATGCAGTGACAGCCTCGGGGTATTCTTCAATGTCTGTGTGGTTATAGTTTGTAGCAGCCTGTTTGAAAATATCCCAGTCCATTGTGTGGAAGCAGTCTTTTAGTGCTGAGCAGGCCTCCTCTAGCCACACACGTACCTCTCTTTGAGTTGGTCTGATGACTCTCACCTTCGGTCTGTACGCAGGTCTCAGCAGGATGGTGATGTGGTCTGAGAGACCCAGGTGGGGGAGGGGGGAGGCCTTGTATGCTCCTTTGTGGTTTGTGTAGACAAAGTCCAGTGTGTTGTTTTCTCTGGTAGGGAAGTCCACATGCTGATGTAACTGAGGCAGAAAAACCTTTAAATCTGTGTGGTTGAAGTCCCCGGATGTTATAATAAACCCGTCTGGGTGTGCAGTCTGTTGCTCACTGATGGCCTGGTAGAGTGGGCCGAGTGCTTCGCTCTTCTCTCTGGTGTTAGTGGTGGGGGGGGGGTGTAAACAGCGACCAGCAGAACTGCTGTAAATTCCCTCGGTAGATAGAAGGGCCTGCACTTCAAGATAATGAACTCAACCCGTGGTGAACAATGTTTATGGACAACAACAACATTCCGACACTATGCGTCGCTGATGGAAAAACAGACTCCCCCGCCACGAGTCTTACCTCCCTCCACAGGGACACGGTCGGCGCGGTAGCATGTTAGTCCAGCTAGCTTGATAGCAGAGTCCAGGATGTTGTCATTCAGCCATGTTTCCATAAAAATGGAAACACAGCAGTCCCTCACATCACGCTGTGCAGATCTAAGGAGTTTTATGTGGTCCATCTTGTTATCCAGTGATCTTACATTGGCTAGGATCAGTGATGGTATCGCTGGTCTGTGTGGGCTAGCTGCTAGCCTAGCCTGGATGCCTCCTCGCTTGCCCCGCTTCTGCTTTCTTTCATACCGCTTCTGACGTCTCCTCTCACGGTGGGAAGCAGCAGGCAAGGCCGTTGATCGATCGGGCCAGCGGAGTAATCGGAGGCTCTTGAGTTCCTCAGACAGTGCTTGGTCGAGAAAGTAGTTTGTTGGTGTTTTCCTGAGTTCCAAAAGCCAATGGCGGCTGTAACGTTTTCTAGACGAAAGCGACGTACACAAACGTAAACAAAGTGCGCAGAAGGCACTTGTACATACACAATTACACAGAGTTAGAGAGAGAGGGGCCGCTGCGTCCGTTCGCGCCGCCATCGGGGTCTTCACTCCGTTTTCAATGAGTGCTCTTATTTTAGTGTTAGACTACAAAGTAATTGCTTTGGATGTCTGTGGAGGATATTGCTTTTGATACAAAGCACTTTATGTTACATTTTGTTTGTATGATAAGTGCTATACAAATAAAGTCAGATGGATTGATTGATTTAGTAGTTGACAACTAACTGATTAACTGACTAATCTTTGCAGCTCTACAAAGAGGCGTCGTCTTGAGCACCCAACAGACACGGACGAAATTGATTCAGGTGACTCAACAATCATTCTGGATCTGTCCACAGAAGGAAGTGGCCGCCCAGGCTCAGACAGTAAAGAAAGTGAGTTAGAAGGTGAGTTTCAAATTTGCATTTACACATTTGCCCTTGTGAGGTATTTATATTTTAGATTAACTAATAAACCCACTTTACAGGTCAAGATGACAGTCCTTGCATGACAGAGAAAAGGCTTTAAAATGGACAGGATAGTTATTTACACGACATTTGTACTGTTTTGTTATCAATTTATTAATATTATTATAGAAATTACGTTTTAACAGAAATCTGGTATTAATAAAAAGCTGGTATTGTATCATTTTGAACAGCTGGGTACAGCAGTATCAGTTTTAGTATTAGTCTACTGTGCAACATTATTTTCTATAACCTCTCCAGTATATCAAATAATGTTATGTATTTAAAACCCATGTGTCTCATTAGTGGCATTTTTGTTCTTTTTTAATTGAATGTAATTTTTGGTTCCAAAATACGCTAATGATCCTTAAAGTACATTATCCTCTCATAAAAATGTCTGTGTTATGTGTTAATGGAAAAAGAAGATCCCAAAGCCTGTCTGAAGAAGCACCCTCTGCCTTGTCCAGTCCTGAAGGTGAGTTTGTCCAACTGCCTCATGACTGTGTAGTGGGGTTGTACGCATATTTGTCGGGGTGCACTTGTGTGCTTACATGCAATTTTATGTGATTGCATGACCAAATGAGTTTCGAGCAAATAGTTCTCATGCATTTACTATACAAAAAATGATTTGATTTTTTTTAAATGACATGGTTAAAATTCCAAAAATGAATAGGTATTTGTTAGGATCAGGGATGATATTTGTTAAAAGATTTAATTCCATGAAAGTTTAATGTAATATTAATGTATAATTTTTATGGCAGTTTTTTGACAGATTTTTTGTCATGCAACAACATGAGATTAACTTTTTTTTAAACTAAGACATATTAATTATGTATTTTTGTGTCTTACAGCGAACAAGTCTGTTGTTGGAGCAACCTTGGCCAAGCACTACAAGACCCTACAAATTTTGTATAAAAGAAAAAATCCAAACCACCACGATGTCTCTCATCTCTTGGATTTGGAATTTGTAGCCAGAAGAGCATTCATTGAATCAAATACCGTTCGCGAGGAGGACAGGCACGAGAAGGTTCTAAAGGCATATCCTTGTTTCAAGGACATTGTCAGGGCTGACGTTAAGGTTTGAGAGGACACAGGCGCAGAGTCCGTGTTCAGGTGAATCAAGCTCAGTTTATTCAGTCCAAGGTCGGTATAACAGAAATCAGTCCACGAAGGCAGAGGTACAGAAGGGTTAGGCAGCTCGAAGTCCAAACAAATCAAGGCGGAGGTCATACACAACTAGTCAATCACAAACGAACGCTGGAAAGCTTGGTAGGAACACAAAGAACACGCAAGACAATCTGGCGGACGAGTGCAGGGAGGACAAGGACTTAAATACCCAGGGGAGGAGAGACAATTACACCCAGGTGAAACACATTAAGGGGGAGGGCAATCAGGAGGTGGAAGGAGCACACGAGGAGAGGGAAACAAGACACCTGGAACGAGAGGAAAAACAGTGAACAACCGGAAACTACAGCATAACCAAAAATAAAACAGGAAACACTAAAATGAGATAAGACCGCCCTGGCTCCCAGGGCGAAACCTGACAGACATTGGACATGCAAGTCAGTGTTGACTGTACATGATTAAAACCATGGTATCATCATGGTATATTCAAATGTCTATATTGGTATATTTGATATGACGTAGGTGATAGAGGAGCTTCAACGCATTTTGGATAAGGATAATACCAATTTCATCGATGAACTGAAGGGAAGATGGCATGACTTCTGCCAGAAGGTGCAGTTTTTTGGTGTATGGAAAAAGGCACTGAAACCCCCAATGGGGATGGACAAAGGTAGGGAATGCTGTTTTGGTGTTATTAGTGAATAGGGTTTGGGTAGACCTTCAGGCATGTTAATTGTCAAGTACATGACCTAGTGTTTTGTCGTTCTTCTTTTTCATCTATGATGGCTATCCCAATATTTGCTGAATGTTTTTTTTTTAAGCATTGTGTCTGTTGTATACCTTTTGATCAAATTTGACCTTGTGCACTTTGTCCAAGTGTTTAAGTAATGAATCTTTTCCTGTACAGCTGAACAGGCTCTTGAGATTCTACGTGTGCTGCCATCACTGTTCCCCTCCATGTCTGCTCCTCCAAAGAGGGTACGAGATGTGAGTGAGGCTCTGGTGCATGTCCTTGAGGTGAGGCTATGTCACAGTATGTACAAAAACGGACGCATTACATGGTAGAAGGTTTTATCACCCTAATGATAACCAAGCAAGACTAGCCTAGCCTTGGTTTTTAGTTCTTTTGGAAGGCTAGATGTGTGTAAACAGTAAATGAATTGAAACAGCACTTTCAGATGAAGCTTTCTCAGTACTGTAACTTTTGTCAGACTTTTGCTTTGTAAAGTTATGTGTTTGTAAACAACCCTATACCCTATGTTCCAAATGACCAAAATGCATTATCAAGAAGAATGTCTGTGTTATGTGTTACAGGAAGCAGAAGACCCCAATTCCTACTTGAAGAAACGCCCTCTCTCCTGCCCAGTCCTGATTGTCAGTCCGTCCAACTGCCTCCTAGCGGTAGGAGATATGGCAATAACCACCTTTCAAAAAGACAAGCTTACCGAGAGTGCTTTATACCTTATAGATAGATAGTTAGATAGATAGATAGATAGACTTTATTAATCCCAAAGGGAAATTAGTTTGTCCCAGCAGCACACATACACAACAAATACAGTATAGTTATAAATAGATTAATCTAAGTGAGATTCTCGTGAAATTCAGAGCACAATTCTGGAGGCTACATGTGTATTATACAGTCTGATGGCCTCAGGTAGAAAGGACTTGCTGTGGCGCTCCTTAGAACATCTGGGCTGCAGCAGTCTGTTGCTGTGGGAGCTCCTCAGACTGTCCAAGATGTTGTAAAGGGAGTGAGAGACATTGTCCAAAATTGCTCTGATCTTTCCAAGCATTCTGTCTCTCATCACCACCTCTAATGGAGCCAGACTGGTGCCAACAACTGACTCAGCCTTTTTTATGAGTTTATTTAGTCTGTTTGCATCCTTTGTTCTGATTCCTGCTCCCCAACACACCACCGCAAAGAAGATGGTACTGGCCACTACCAACTGGTGGAACATGTGGAGCATTTTATTGCAGACATTGAAGGACCTGAGCCTTCTAAGGAAATAAAGTCGACTCAGGCCTTTTTTATAGAGCACCTCTGTGTTTGTGGACCACTCCAGTTTGTAGTCCAAATTAACACCGAGGTATTTGTATGATGTTACAATCTCCACATCTGATCGCGCAATGGAAATTGGCAGTGGCTTAGCCTTCTTACAGCTGAAATCAACCACCATCTCCTTTTTTTTGTTTTATCCACATTGAGCTGTAGATGGTTCTCCCCACACCACCTGACAAAGTCATCCACCAGTCCTCTGTACTCCTCTTCCCATCCCCTTTCCACACAGCCCACTATAGCCGTGTCATCAGAATATTTTTGCAGATGACACGCCTCAGAACAGTACTTAAAATCCGCAGTGTAGGTGGTGAAGAGGAAGGGAGAAAGCACAGTGCCCTGGGGGGCCCCGATGTTACTGATCAGACGGTCAGACACACAGCTCTGCAACCTCACAAACTGAGGTCTGCCCGTCAGATAGTTGGTGATCCACGTGATGAGGCAAGGGTCCACATCCATGCTCTCCAACTTTTCCTTCAACAGTCTTGGTTGGATGGTATTGAAGGCGGACGAAAAGTCGAAGAACATAATCCGAACAATGGTGTTAGGTCTGTCCAGGGAGAAGTAGGCCCTTTGTAGTAAATATATAATTGCGTCGTCCACACCCACATGGGGCTGGTACGCAAACTGCAGAGGGTCTTGAGTTGCACACACCAGCGTCCTCAGGTGTCTCAAGACCAGCCTCTCCATGACCTTCATTATGTGGGAGGTCAGAGCTATGGGCCTGTAGTCCTTCAGTTCCATGAGAGCGTCCTGTCTTTGGAACTGGGACCAGGCATGATGTTTTCCATAGTTCCGGGACTTTCTGGTGGTACAAGCTCATGTTGAACAGGTGTTGCAGGACTCCACACAACTGGCTCCCACATGCCTTCAGTACCCGAGGGCTTATGCCATCCGGTCCAGGTGCTTTTCCGGGATGAAGCCTCTCTAATTCTCTCCTCACCTGATCAGCAGTAAAGCTTAATGTGTCTGTACTGCTAGAAGGTACAGAGTCATTAGGTGAGTGAGGGGGAGAAGGTGTTGGGGCCTGCTGGCTGCAACTGGTGAGTGGAAGATGGGGCAGTGGCTTGGTAATAGAGCTGCTGTTGATGGTAGCTGTGTCAAACCTATTAAAAAACTGGTTTAGCTCATTGGTCCACTGCATATTCCCTTCAACAGTGCCTCTGTCTTTCCTGTTGAAGCCAGTTATTTCCCTCATCCCACTCCAGACTGCTCTGGCTTTATTATTTTCCAGTTTTTCCTCCAGCTTTCTCCTGTAGTTGTTTCTATTCTCCTTAGTTTCTTTTTTCAGCTCTTTTTTGTACCCTCTTGAGTTCTGTCTTGTCCTCTGTCTTAAAAGCTCTCTTTTTTCATTAAGTAAGCTCTTCAGTTCACTTGTGACCCAAGGTTTATTATTTGGGTAACAGCGGACCTTTTTGGTGGGGATGGAATTATCTACACAGAACCCAATGTACTCAGAGATACAATCTGTTAGTCGGCTTTCCCAGAAGGGGGATGCAAACAGAGATGGCAATAACATTTATAAATTCCTTTGGGAGATAATATGGGCGCTGTCCGATGGCAATTAGCTCAATATTATGGCCTACTATTATACCCTACACCTGACTTATCCAAAGCGTGTAGCTACTCTGCTTTCAGTCATACAGACGGAGGTCCTCTTAGACAAAATCCATGAGAGAGATCTCACATCGTCTTACAAGAAGAGCATGACTGAGTGGAAAGCTTTTATTGACCAATAAAACCAGTGGTCAGACATGGCGTAGGATAGCACTTCCTCTCTCCCCCAAAGGTACTACAGCCCCATGTACATTGCTATTGATTCTTGGTCGAATTTGGCAGTTAGCAGTTGTAGTGTGCCTAGTGTGTCAATGCTTTGAGTGTGCCTGTGCAAAGCACATATTTTGTACGTATATCGAGGGGCAGATTGGTCAGATGTTTAGACCTGACCTTAACTCACTCACATATTTGGCATGTTCTGCTGTGTTTTCATATTGCAGTTCCATAAATACTGTGAGAAATGTAAAATGAAGCTGTTTCCCTTTTATGCAGTCCTCTAGGACTTTTTGCTGTTTAAATAAAAAAGTTGGTTAAATGCAAGACTAGTTTTCATTTTTTCTGTCTTATAAGAAGTAGTTAATGCCAGCTTCTAATCTTATTTCAAGCAGGTGGCAGATTTCAAGCATTGGCAGACTTTTTTTGCTTATTACAAGCAAAAATATCTTGTATTAATTTTTTGGGGCTGATTTTTGGAGTGGCCTTTTTTCCAGTGTGGAGTAGGCACCAAGGTTATCTGCAACAACACAAAAAACAGTGCCTTTTACTTGAATCCCTAATGAAGAAATGTACGGTTCCCTACTCTTCTAGGCTAGCAAGGTCCTTTAAAAGTTGGTCCAAAACAGCACTATAGCCAAACTTTTTTACATCATCAGTCTTGCACAGAATGGCAAGGTAAATTGATGTCAGAGAGGATCTGAGCAAAGGTGGCACATTGGCTCAAACCGATTACACAACGGTGATTTTGTGCTTTTTTTGATGATGTGCCAAGTGGATTACACACTTCAAAATCATCCACGTACAGAATGTGAAAAATGAAAGGACTATTTTCTGATAGCAATGTGTTGTTTTTAAAATGTGTGCCATCATGATATGACTGGTATTGAGTTTCAGGCCTGCCTTTTGCCTCATAATTGTGTGTTAGCAAATTCTGGATCTCTTCTTTCTTCAAGACCTCATGTAAGGACTTCAGAATAGATACATACTGAAAACTTCTTTGCTCCTCGGCACTCAGCAAATACTCTATTGGTTCCACCACAGAAAAATGCTCCTTGAAATACTCTCTTCTTTTGTAGGAGGTGGAGAGAGGACCATTGCTTCCTAGAGCTAATGAAACTGGGTCGTGGTCACTTAGGTCTGTCACCATCTCTGAGATTATCAAATCATCAACCTATAAATGTCTTTTATGATAGGGCTTGAAGCAGATGAAAAAACAAAGTTCAGTTCTTCTACTAACTCATAAATACACCTTTGCAGTACATTGAATATACTTTCCCATTTCAACAGCAGTTGGGCTACATTTTTTTCAATTAAGTTCAGCAACTCTCTTCAGGATCTCCACTCACTGCAGTCCCCTATATTCTCCTCAATCACAGGATCATCCCCAACATTTAAAGGACTGACATACATACCTCTGCAAAAGCTCAGGTTTGAAGTCATCAAGAGTATGAGGAGTGTGCTTCTGGCTCCTTAGAGAGGTAAATGTTCCATAAATGTTAGTTTTGAAATGACAGCTTTCAAAAACACAAGACACAGTTTCCTGTTTTTTTAAATGACAACCAATATGTTCAAAGTAATTTTTGAATGTTGAAGATAAAAAGACAAGACTACACAAAAATAGTTATTTATTTTACTCCCTGCTCATTCAGATTGCAATTATTAATGGCACACTTCACTACAAGAAAAAATGAAATTGTTTTAACTGCTGATTCTGTTGTGCAAACTTAAGTAGCAGATAGAAATGATGTTTAATGGTGTATTTTAAATACCATGTAATGTGACTAAAACAACTAGCTCATTAACTTAATAATCATTTTCCTGAGGAGTTTTTACAATGTGGTATTGGCTCTCCAACCTGGACACTGAATATTCATTTGCTGTGGCTCAATTAACCAACTTCAATCTCACACATAAATAGCTTTAAGTGATAAAACATCAACATGCAACAATGTGAAACTATTTGTAGGAACCCGTCTTCCTTCGATGAATGTCAAGCTGTTAGCCAAAGTAGCGCGTGTTAATGCACTAATTTTGTTAGCACAAATTTATGAATAAAGTGGTGACTTTAAGGAGACTACAAAACAAAACGTATTATCTTGCCTGAAGTCTCACCACAAATGCTCCTGTATTTCCCCCTTTTCAGTTAAAATTGGCTGCCACTGTAAGCTACTGTAATTAAAGGGACTACTTTGAAGTAACTAGCTAGCTGAAAGCCAGATTTAGCTTAAGATAGTTTCAGTTTTAATGTTGTAAAACAACCAGGTTTACTAAGTTGATCAGGTTTGTGTCTTTGAAATTTAGAATTTTCTCAGCTTTTTCATTTTTACAATGTGGAAGAAAGCCTCAACATTTAATGATATAACTAAATAAACAATCTATTTTTTCATTAGTTTTGAACATAAACCAGATTTAGTTTCCCATCACAGGATACACACAAAATAAAACGAATCATAGAAATGCAAACACATTGTGAAAAGAGCAGCATTACTACAGTTTTAAAGAAGTCAGACTGCACACAAAGCAATAACACCTACTGCACTTGCACATGGACACACAGAAACACACCTGACACTTCTACTGCTATGAGCTCTACAATAATCAGTTTGAACATTTTTGTTTTTGGGTATAAAGTCATCCCTTACTTACTCCTGCAGCAGTTCAAAGAGCAGAGGGAAGCAGCTGTACAGGGAAAAGAGAGCCACTGCCTATTGTTGCTGAAGAATGCCTCTGAGAACCCATTGAGGCATGTTTCCGGGGCCTCCCAATGATGAGAGCCTCCTTCCCCCTCAGTGCCTCCCCTCTTCAGCCATATGAGCATTGTGTGTATTTTGGCCCCTCACATGCTCTCCCTCCCTGCCTTCTGTGCCACCCTGCAGAGAGTGTTGCACCAGGGAGAAAATCAAAACTTAATTTGATACTAATCCATCTAATTGAGGGGCAAAATCTGAAGGTAGAGGCTGTCTTTGATCAGCTGAAGGGAAATGGGAAGGAAAGATTATGTCTGCTTAAGCTACTTAGGTGCCACAGAGAGAAAGAGGGGCTTTTGCCTCCTTTCCCAGTTCTTATTCTTTCCCCCCACTGGATTTTTTTTCTTTACACTGAGGATGAGGAAGGAGGAGTCAGCACATTCAGGGTGCAGACTTTTGTAAAAGAAGCCAAAACCCAGAAACACACGTTACATTCTGTAGACTAAAATAATGGGAAGATTCTGTTCCTCCACATCTGAGAGCATAAATTCCATAGAATCAGAATCAGAAGAATGTAAGTGAAGGTTTTCACATTACTAGGAATGTGCTTTGGTGATTTGGTGCATACATAGAAAGTAACTTCAATAAGAGTCATGCAGTATAAATATATAGAATACAATAAAAAAAGATAAAGTAAAAATATCGGTAAAACATAATTCAATTCAATTTTATTTATATAGTGCCTTCCACAATCAAAATTGTCTCAAAGCGCTTTACAGAGATCCAGAGCCTGACCCCAGAGCAAGCACTTAGGTGACAGTGGCAAGAAAAAAACTTCACCACCACCCATATCCATTGTGCATATCCCTTGTGCTTGGTCGAGGATTGAACTGGCGACCCTCCAGGTGGTCCAAAGTCCAAAGCTGCACGCTTAACTTGCTGCGCCACGGCCACCCCTTTTTTTTTCCTCATTAGTGTATACACAGCACCCCATATTGACAGAGAAACATAAAATTGTTGAAATTTTTGCAGATTTATTAAAAAAAGAAAAACTGAATATCACACAACCATAAGTATTCAGACCCTTTGATTTGACCCTCATATATTTAACTTGGGTGCTGTCCATTTCTTCTGATCATCCTTGAGATGGTTCTACACCTTCAATGGAGTCCAGCTGTCTTTGGTTATACTGATTGGAGATTAGGAGGGCCACACACCTGTCTATATAAAACCTTACAGCTCACAGTGCATGTCAGAACAAATAAGAATCATGAGGTCAAAGGAACTGCCTGAAGAGCTCAGAGACAGAAATGTGGCAAGGCACAGATCTGGCCAAGGTTACAAAAACTTTTTTTTTGCTGCACTTAAGGTTCCTGAGAGCACAGTGGCCTCCACAATCCTTAAATGGAAGACATTTGGGACGACCAGAACCCTTCCTAGAGCTGGCTGTCCGGCCAAACTGAGCAATTGAGGGAGAAGATCCTTAGTGAGAGAAATAAAGAAGAACCCAAAGATCACTGTGGCTGAGCTCCAGAGATGCAGTCGGGAGATGGGAGAAAGTTCAAGAAAGTCAACCATCACTGCAGCCCTCAGCCTCTCCTCAGTGCAAGACACATGAAAGCCTGCATGGTTTGCTAAAAAAAAACACCTGAAGGACTCCAAGACGGTGAGAAATAAGATTCTCTGGTCTGATGAGACCAAGATAGAATTTTTTGGCCTTAATTCTAAGCAGTATGTGTGGAGAAAACCAGGCACTGCTCATCACCTGTCCAATACAGTCCCAACAGTGAAGCATGCTGTGGGGATGTTTTTCAGCTGCAGGGACAGGACAACTGGTTGCAGTTGACATTCACCTAAAATGAATGTAAAATTTTAGCTGCGCTACTGTTAAGTCACGAGGATTATTTAAAAAAAAACTATCAGTTTGTTCTGTTGAACACTTTCATGTGGTGAATATTGCAGTTTCCTTGCTATTACATTATTTATCTCAGTTCAGGGATGCTAGCATGACTGTTGTCGGTTTGTTTATATTAAATGTTTTTACATTTGACCATTAAAAAAGTTTAAGAATGCCTCCAATCCTCACAACCACGCTGTATGTGATGAAACTAACAGAGACTGGTTGATATCTGACTTCTTTTAATTGGAGCAGTATCGGTCTCATATATTGGTCTAGCCCTTGCTCACTCGTCCTCAGTGCACTATGGATGACACGGAATGTGTGACCAAAGTCTTGAGTGTACAGAGCCCCTGACTGGGTATGAAGCCACTTTTTGCCCTCATATGGACCAGAGCCAGCAAATTTGGACCAGGCTAGGCAGCATTTCTGGTGGCCCAAAGCTAAGCAGCTTAGCCTGCTGACACAATGGAAGACTGATGTCTTGTGAAACTTTAACTGCTCCTTATTTTTGTCCAACATGAACAGACAGGGAGACTTTACTTGTCCAAGGGTCTCTGATAGGTCCACCTCACACTGAGATGTGTGTCTCAGTCACACACACACACACACACTGTGGCCGTGATGAGAGGGTCCTGTTTCTGGGAGGCAGCAGGTAATTCACTCTCTTTAGTTTCATTGCATTCCTCCTGTTCACAAAGGCTGCTGACAATAAAGCTAAAGTTCCCATCAGGCAGAGATTAACTCTACTGCTGAGTCATTGTTAGGAATAAGTTCTCTGACACAGTCCCCACTGCTCACTGCCAGCAAAACACTGCCCTCCCTTCAGTTGCAGCGTACTGCAGTCACTAAATCCCCCCTTATCTGGATGGAAATTATTAATTAGGGCCCGAGCACTGACTGGTGCAAAGGCCCTATTGGTATTGAAATGATTCTTATGATTATTAGGGCCTGAGCACCGAGTGGTGCAAAGGCCCTATTGTTTTTCTAATGTTTATTATTAGGGCCCAAGCACCGAGTGGTGCTAAGGCCCTATTGTAATTCTAATGTTTATTATTAGGGCCTGAGTCTCTTGACACCATGACCTCAACCCAACAGGAAGTCCGCCATTGTGGTCAGAAGTTGGCGATTTTGGCGAATTACACCATTGGTATGCGGACGAACTCGTGCTAGGCATTTCACCCGATCAACTTCATATTTGGTGGACCTCACCTCAAGACCATGATGATCAAAAGTTATAACAGACTTTTCTCTAAGTTAAAGGGCGAGGCCTCTGTGGCCCGCCAAAGTTTGGTGGCGTTTGGTGAATTTGCCATGACATTTTGAATGGCTCTCACGTCCACATACTTTATCCAAACATCTTCAAACTTTATGAGCATGATCAGGGCTCTGCCCTGAACACCTCCATATGTCAAACTCCCGCCTTACTTGTGGCGTCCCCTGCTGGTAACAGGAAATGACCTATTTGTACTCTGAAGTGTACTGCTCATTAATAGTTGACACCATCAGCTTCGTTTCTGCTCTACAACCTTCCCAACTACTTGGTGAAGCTACATTATAAAGGCCGTGAAGCTGGGTGCAATGGCATCTGTGTGGCGGCGCGGCAACTATCGATCCCTCGCCGTGAAATTATGTTTGGATTTGTAATGACTTTAACGACCTCCTATGATCCTAAAAATTCATACACACGTTCTTGGGGGCTGGTCCTAGACTCTGATGGGGTTATTGTAATTGGGCGGGGCAAAATGGCTCAACGGCGCCCCCTTGAAGATTTAAAATACCCCTCTCCATATGGGTTTTTTTGGAATACCAAGATGAAAATCAGTACACATAAAGAACACTTCGGGACGCACAAAAAAGTCTCTTGACACCATGACCTCAACCCAGAAGGGAAGTCAGCCATTTTGTTTTTGGCAGCCAAATTTGAGTGCTTTCCACCATTGGTATGCGGATGAACTCCTGCTAGGGATTTCACTCGATCGACTTCATATCTGGTGGACCTCACCTCAAGACCATGATGATCAAAAGTTATAACAGAGTTTTCTCTAAGTTAAAGGGCGTGGCCTCTGTGGCCCGCCAAAGTTTGGTGGCGTTTGGTGAATTTGCCATGACATTTTGAATGGCTCTCACGTCCACATACTTTATCCAAACATCTTCAAACTTTATGAGCATGATGAGGGCTCTGCCCTGAACGCCTCCATATGTCAAAGTCCCGCCTTACTCGTGGCGCCCCCTTCTGGTAACAGGAAATAACCTGTTTCTACTATGACGTGTACTGGGGAGAAGAGGAGAGGACATAGGGGGACTCTGGTACTTGGCTGCGCCGGCTGCGACTCCGGCAGGTCGCAAGGGGTGCGAGGGCCCATCTTCGCTGCTTGCAGCTTTAATTATTATTATTAGGGCCCGAGCACCGAGTGGTGCGAAGGCCGTATTGTTTTTCTAATGTTTATTATTAGGGCCCGAGCACCGAGTGGTGCGAAGGCCCTATTGTTTTTCTAATGTTTATTATTATTAGGGCCCGAGCACCGAGTGGTGCGAAGGCCCTATTGTAATTCTAATGTTTATTATTATTATTATTTGTCCTCCCAAACAACTGCATTTTTCAACCCCTTCCCATGCTCTAAAACGCCTGAAATTTTGCACACTCATCAGGTCTGGTGAAAAATTTGATATTTTGTGGTCGTTGTAAATGGGGGGGGCCAAATGGCTCCGCAGCGCCCCCTTGAAATTTTCAAAACCCCCCTCCCATTGGGCTTAGTTTGTCATAGGTGCATGAAAATTGGTACACATGTTGATCATACCGAGACACACCAAAAAGTCTCTTGACACCATGACCTCAACCCAACAGGAAGACCACCATTGTGGTCGGAAGTTGGCGATTTTGGCGAATTACACCATTGGTATGCGGACGAACTCGTGCTAGGGATTTCACCCGATCCACTTCATATTTGGTGGACCTCACCTCAAGACCATGATGATCAAAAGTTATCACAGAGTTTTCTCTCTAAGTTAAAGGGCGTGGCCTCTGTGGCCCGCCAAAGTTTGGTGGCGTTTGGTGAATTTGCCATGACATTTTGAATGGCTCTCACGTCCACATACTTTATCCAAACATCTTCAAACTTTATGAGCATGATCAGGGCTCTGCCCTGAACGCCTCCATATGTCAAACTCCCACCTTACTCGTGGCGTCCCCTGCTGGTAACAGGAAATGACCTATTTTTACTCTGAAGTGTACTGCTCCTTAATAGTTGACACCATCGGCTTGGTTTCTGCTCTACAACCTTCCCAACTACGTGGTGAAGCTACATTATAAAGGCCGTGAAGCTGGGTGCAATGGCATCTGTGTGGCGGCGCGGCAACTGACGATCCCTCGCCGTGAAATTACGTTTGGATTTGTAATGACCTTAACCACCTCCTATGATCATAAAAATTCATACACACGTTCTTGGGGGCTGGTCCTAGACTCTGATGGGGTTTTTGTAATTGGGCGGGGCAAAATGGCTCAACGGCGCCCCCTTGAATATTTAAAATATCCCTCTCCATATGGGTTTTTTTGGAGTACGAAGATGAAAATCGGTACACATAAAGAACACTTCCTGACGCACGAAAAAGTCTCTTGACACCATGACCTCAACCTAGCAGGAAGTTGGCCATTTTGTTTTTGGCGGCCAAATTTCACTGCTTTCCACCATTGGTATGCGGATGAACTCGTGCTAGGGATTTCACCCGATCAACTTCATATCTGGTGGACCTCACCTCAAGACCATGATGATCAAAAGTTATCAAAGGCTTTTCTCTAAGTTAAAGGGCGTGGCCTCTGTGGCTCGCCAAAGTTCGGTGGCGTTTGGTGAATTTGCCATGACATTTTGAATGGCTCTCACGTCCACATACTTTATCCAAACATCTTCAAACTTCATGAGCATGATGAGGGCTCTGCCCTGAACGGCTCCATATGTCAAACTCCCGCCTTACTCGTGGCGCCCCCTGCTGGTAACAGGAAATAACCTGTTTGTACTATGACGTGTACTGGGGAGAAGAGGAGAGGACATAGGAGGACTCTGGTACTCTTGGCTGCGCCGGCTGCGACTCCCGCCGGTCGCAAGGGGTGCGAGGGCCCGTCATCGCTGCTTGCAGCTTTAATTATTATTATTATTAGGGCCCGAGCACCGAGTGGTGCGAAGGCCCTATTGTTTTTCTAATGTTTATTATTATTAGGGCCCGAGCACCGAGTGGTGCGAAGGCCCTATTGTTTTTGTAATGTTTATTATTATTATTATTATTATTATTATTATTATTATTATTATTATTATTATTATTCCTCCCAAACAACTGCATTTTTCAACCCCTTCCCATGCTCTAAAACGCCTGAAATTTTGCACACTCATCAGGTCTGGTGAAAAATTTGATATTTTGTGGTCGTTGTAAATGGGGGGGGCCAAATGGCTCCGCAGCGCCCCCTTGAAATTTTCAAAACCCCCCTCCCATTGGGCTTAGTTTGTCATAGGTGCATGAAAATTGGTACACATGTTGATCATACCGAGACACACCAAAAAGTCTCTTGACACCATGACCTCAACCCAACAGGAAGTCCGCCATTGTGGTCGGAAGTTGGCGATTTTGGCGAAATACACCATTGGTATGCGGACGAACTCGTGCTAGGGATTTCACCTGATCCACTTCATATTTGGTGGACCTCACCTCAAGACCATGATGATCAAAAAAGTTATCAAAGGCTTTTCTCTAAGTTAAAGGGCGTGGCCTCTGTGGCCCGCCAAAGTTTGGTGGCGTTGGTGAATTTGCCATGACATTTTTGAATGGCTCTCACGTCCACATACTTTATCCAAACATCTTCAAACTTCATGAGCTTGATCAGGGCTCTGCCCTGAACGCCTCCATATGTCAAACTCCCGCCTTACTCGTGGCGTCCCCTGCTGGTAACAGGAAATGACCTATTTTTACTCTGAAGTGTACTGCTCCTTAATAGTTGACACCATCGGCTTGGTTTCTGCTCTACAACCTTCCCAACTACTTGGTGAAGCTACATTATAAAGGCCGTGAAGCTGGGTGCAATGGCATCTGTGTGGCGGCGCGCAACTGACGATCCTCGCCGTGAAATTACGTTTGGATTTGTAATGACCTTAACCACCTCCTATGATCCTAAAAATTCATACACACGTTCTTGGGGCTGGTCCTAGACTCTGATGGGGTTTTTTATAATTGGGCGGGGCAAAATGGCTCAACGGCGCCCCCTTGAAGATTTAAAATACCCCTCTCCATATGGGTTTTTTGGAGTACGAAGATGAAAATCGGTACATATAAAGAACACTTCCTGACGCACAAAAAGTCTCTTGACACCATGACCTCAACCTAGCAGGAAGTCGGCCATTTTGTTTTTGGCGGCCAAATTTCAGTGCTTTCCACCATTGGTATGCGGATCTAACTCGTGCTAGGGATTTCACCCGATCAACTTCATATCTGGTGGACCTCACCTCAAGACCATGATGATCAAAAGTTATCAAAGGCTTTTCTCTAAGTTAAAGGGCGTGGCCTCTGTGGCTCGCCAAAGTTCGATGGCGTTTGGTGAATTTGCCATGACATTTTGAATGGCTCTCACGTCCACATACTTTATCCAAACATCTTCAAACTTCATGAGCATGATGAGGGCTCTGCCCTGAACGGCTCCATATGTCAAACTCCCGCCTTACTCGTGGCGCCCCCTGCTGGTAACAGGAAATAACCTGTTTGTACTATGACGTGTACTGGGGAGAAGAGGAGAGGACATAGGAGGACTCTGGTACTCTTGGCTGCGCCGGCTGCGACTCCCGCGGGTCGCAAGGGGTGCGAGGGCCCGTCATCGCTGCTTGCAGCTTTAATTAGGGCCCGAGCACCGAGTGGTGCGAAGGCCCTATTGTTTTTGTAATGTTTATTATTATTATTATTATTATTATTATTATTAGGGCCCGAGCACCGAGTGGTGCGAAGGCCCTATTGTTTTTGTAATGTTTATTATTATTATTATTATTATTATTATTATTATTATTATTATTCCTCCCAAACAACTGCATTTTTCAACCCCTTCCCATGCTCTAAAACGCCTGAAATTTGGCACACTCATCAGGTCTGGTGAAAAATTTGATATTTTGTGGTCGTTGTAAACGGGTGGGGCAAAATGGCTCCACAGCGCCCCCTTGAAATTTTCAAAACCCCCCTCCCATTGGGCTTAGTTTGTCATAGGTGCATGAAAATTAGTACACATGTTGATCATACCGAGACACACCAAAAAGTCTCTTGACACCATGACCTCAACCCAACAGGAAGTCCGCCATTGTGGTCGGAAGTTGGCGATTTTGGCGAATTACACCATTGGTATGCGGACGAACTCGTGCTAGGGATTTCACCTGATCCACTTCATATTTGGTGGACCTCATCTCAAGACCATGATGATCAAAAGTTATCAAAGGCTTTTCTCTAAGTTAAAGGGCGTGGCCTCTGTGGCCCGCCAAAGTTTGGTGGCGTTTGGTGAATTTTCCATGACATTTTGAATGGCTCTCACGTCCACATACTTTATCCAAACATCTTCAAACTTCATGAGCATGATCAGGACTCTGCTCTGAACACCTCCATATTTCAAACTCCCGCCTTACTCGTGGCGTCCCCTGCTGGTAACAGGAAATGACCTATTTTTACTCTGAAGTGTACTGCTCCTTAATAGTTGACACCATCGGCTTCATTTCTGCTCTACAACCTTCCCAACTACTTGGTGAAGCTACATTATAAAGGCCGTGAAGCTGGGTGCAATGGCATCTGTGTGGCGGCGCGGCAACTGACGATCCCTCGCCGTGAAATTACGTTTGGGTTTGTAATGACCTTAACCACCTCCTATGATCATAAAAATTCATACATACGTTCTTGGGGGCTGGTACTAGACTCTGATGGGGTTTTTGTAATTGGGCGGGGCAAAATGGCTCAACGGCGCCCCTTGAAGATTTAAAATACCCTCTCCATATGGGTTTTTTGGAGTACGAAGATGAAAATCGGTACACATAAAGAACACTTCCTGACGCAAAAAACGTCTCTTGACACCATGACCTCAACCTAGCAGGAAGTCGGCCATTTTGTTTTGGCGGCCAAATTTCACTGCTTTCCACCATTGGTATGCGGATGAACTCGTGCTAGGGATTTCACCCGATCAACTTCATATCTGGTGGACCTCACCTCAAGACCATGATGATCAAAAGTTATCAAAGGCTTTTCTCTAAGTTAAAGGGCGTGGCCTCTGTGGCCCGCCAAAGTTTGGTGGCGTTTGGTGAATTTGCCATGACATTTTGAATGGCTCTCACGTCCACATACTTTATCCAAACATCTTCAAACTTCATGAGCTTGATCAGGGCTCTGCCCTGAACGCCTCCATATGTCAAACTCCCGCCTTACTCGTGGCGTCCCCTGCTGGTAACAGGAAATGACCTATTTTTACTCTGAAGTGTACTGCTCCTTAATAGTTGACACCATCGGCTTGGTTTCTGCTCTACAACCTTCCCAACTACTTGGTGAAGCTACATTATAAAGGCCGTGAAGCTGGGTGCAATGGCATCTGTGTGGCGGCGCGGCAACTGACGATCCTCGCCGTGAAATTACGCTTTGGATTTGTAATGACCTTAACCACCTCCTATGATCCTAAAAATTCATACACACGTTCTTGGGGGCTGGTCCTAGACTCTGATGGGGTTTTTTGTAATTGGGCGGGGCAAAATGGCTCAACGGCGCCCCTTGAAGATTTAAAATACCCCTCTCCATATGGGTTTTTTGGAGTACGAAGATGAAAATCGGTACACATAAAGAACACTTCCTGACGCACAAAAAGTCTCTTGACACCATGACCTCAACCTAGCAGGAAGTCGGCCATTTTGTTTTTGGCGGCCAAATTTCAGTGCTTTCCACCATTGGTATGCGGACGAACTCGTGCTAGGGATTTCACCCGATCAACTTCATATCTGGTGGACCTCACCTCAAGACCATGATGATCAAAAGTTATCAAAGGCTTTTCTCTAAGTTAAAGGGCGTGGCCTCTGTGGCTCGCCAAAGTTCGATGGCGTTTGGTGAATTTGCCATGACATTTTGAATGGCTCTCACGTCCACATACTTTATCCAAACATCTTCAAACTTCATGAGCATGATGAGGGCTCTGCCCTGAACGGCTCCATATGTCAAACTCCCGCCTTACTGTGTGGCGCCCCTGCTGGTAACAGGAAATAACCTGTTTGTACTATGACGTGTACTGGGGAGAAGAGGAGAGGACATAGGAGGACTCTGGTACTCTTGGCTGCGCCGGCTGCGACTCCCTTGGTCGCAAGGGGTGCGAGGCCCGTCATCGCTGCTTGCAGCTTTAATTAGGCCCGAGCACCACCGAATGGTGCTGAAGGCCCTATTGTTTTTGTAATGTTTATTATTATTATTATTATTATTATTATTATTAGGGCCCGAGCACCCGAGTGGTGCGAAGGCCCTATTGTTTTTGTAATGTTTATTATTATTATTATTATTATTATTATTATTATTATTATTCCTCCCAAACAACTGCATTTTTCAACCCCTTCCCATGCTCTAAAACGCCTGAAATTTGGCACACTCATCAGGTCTGGTGAAAAATTTGATATTTTGTGGTCGTTGTAAATGGGTGGGGCAAAATGGCTCCACAGCGCCCCCCTTTGAAATTTTCAAAACCCCTCCCATTGGGCTTAGTTTGTCATAGGTGCATGAAAATTAGTACACATGTTGATCATACCGAGACACACACAAAAAGTCTCTTGACACCATGACCTCAACCCAACAGGAAGTCCGCCATTGTGGTCGGAAGTTGGCGATTTTGGCGAATTACACCATTGGTATGCGGACGAACTCGTGCTAGGGATTTCACCTGATCCACTTCATATTTGGTGGACCTCATCTCAAGACCATGATGATCAAAAGTTATCAAAGGCTTTTCTCTAAGTTAAAGGGCGTGGCCTCTGTGGCCCGCCAAAGTTTGGTGGCGCTTTGGTGAATTTTCCATGACATTTTGAATGGCTCTCACGTCCACATACTTTATCCAAACATCTTCAAACTTCATGAGCATGATCAGGACTCTGCTCTGAACACCTCCATATTTCAAACTCCCGCCTTACTCGTGGCGTCCCCTGCTGGTAACAGGAAATGACCTATTTTTACTCTGAAGTGTACTGCTCCTTAATAGTTGACACCATCGGCTTCATTTCTGCTCTACAACCTTCCCAACTACTTGGTGAAGCTACATTATAAAGGCCGTGAAGCTGGGTGCAATGGCATCTGTGTGGCGGCGCGGCAACTGACGATCCCTCGCCGTGAAATTACGTTTGGGTTTGTAATGACCTTAACCACCTCCTATGATCATAAAAATTCATACATACGTTCTTGGGGGCTGGTACTAGACTCTGATGGGGTTTTTGTAATTGGGCGGGGCAAAATGGCTCAACGGCGCCCCCTTGAAGATTTAAAATACCCCTCTCCATATGGGTTTTTTTGGAGTACGAAGATGAAAATCGGTACACATAAAGAACACTTCCTGACGCACAAAAACGTCTCTTGACACCATGACCTCAACCTAGCAGGAAGTCGGCCATTTTGTTTTTGGCGGCCAAATTTCACTGCTTTCCACCATTGGTATGCGGATGAACTCGTGCTAGGGATTTCACCCGATCAACTTCATATCTGGTGGACCTCACCTCAAGACCATGATGATCAAAAGTTATCAAAGGCTTTTCTCTAAGTTAAAGGGCGTGGCCTCTGTGGCTCGCCAAAGTTTGAGTGGCGTTTGGTGAATTTGCCATGACATTTTGAATGGCTCTCACGTCCACATACTTTATCCAAACATCTTCAAACTTCATGAGCATGATCAGGGCTCTGCCCTGAACGGCTCCATATGTCAAACTCCCGCCTTACTCGTGGCGTCCCCTGCTGGTAACAGGAAATGACCTATTTTTACTCTGAAGTGTACTGCTCCTTAATAGTTGACACCATCGGCTTGGTTTCTGCTCTACAACCTTCCCAACTACTTGGTGAAGCTACATTATAAAGGCCGTGAAGCTGGGTGCAATGGCATCTGTGTGGCGGCGCTGCAACTGACGCATCCCTCGCCGTGAAATTACGCTTGGATTTGTAATGACCTTAACCACCTCCTATGATCATAAAAATTCATACACACGTTCTTGGAGGCTGGTCCTAGACTCTGATGGGGTTTTTTGTAATTAAGGGGGCAAAGTGGCTCAACTGCGCCCCTTTGAATATTTAAAATACCCCTCTCCATATGGGTTTTTTGGAGTATGAAGATGAAAATCGGTACACATAAAGAACACTTCCAGACGCACAAAAAAGTCTCTTGACACCATGACCTCAACCCAGCAGGAAGTCGGCCATTTTGTTTTTGGCGGCCAAATTTCACTGCTTTCCACCATTGGTATGCGGATGAACTCGTGCTAGGGATTTCACCCGATCAACTTCATATCTGGTGGACCTCACCTCAAGACCATGATGATCAAAAGTTATAAGAGACTTTTCTCTAAGTTAAAGGGCGTGGCCTCTGTGGCTCGCCAAAGTTCGATGGCGCTTGGTGAATTTGCCATGACATTTTGAATGGCTCTCACGTCCACATACTTTATCCAAACATCTTCAAATTTCATGAGCATGATGAGGGCTCTGCCCTGAACGGCTCCATATGTCAAACTCCCGCCTTACTCGTGGCGCCCCCTGCTGGGAACAGGAAATAACCTGTTTGTACTATGACGTGTACTGGGGAGAAGAGGAGAGGACATAGGAGGACTCTGGTACTCTTGGCCTGCGCCAACTACTTGGTGAAGCTACATTATGCGAGGGCCGTCATCGCTGCTTGCAGCTTTAATTATTATGGCGGCGCTATTATTATTATCCCTCCCAAACAACTGCATTTTTCAACCCTTCCCATGCTCTAAAACGCCTGAAATTTTGCACACTCATCAGGTCTGGTGAAAATTTGATATTTTGTGGTCGTTGTAAATGGGGGCAAATGGCTCAACTGCGCCCCTTGAAATTTTTCAAAAACCCCTCCATTGGGCTTAGTTTGTCATAGGTGCATGAAAATTGGTACACATGTTGATCATACCGACACACCAAAAAGTCTCTTGACACCATGACCTCAACCCAACAGGAAGTCCGCCATTGTGGTTTGGAAGTTGGCGATTTTGGCTGAAATACACCATTGGTATGCGGACGAACTCGTGCTAGGGATTTCACCTGATCCACTTCATATTTGGTGGACCTCACCTCAAGACCATGATGATCAAAAGTTATCAAAGGCTTTTCTCTAAGTTAAAGGGCGTGGCCTCTGTGGCTCCGCCAAAGTTTGGTGGCGTTTGGTGAATTTGCCATGACATTTTGAATGGCTCTCACGTCCACATACTTTATCCAAACATCTTCAAACTTCATGAGCTTGATCAGGGCTCTGCCCTGAACGCCTCCATATGTCAAACTCCCGCCTTACTCGTGGCGCCCCCTGCTGGTAACAGGAAATGACCTATTTTACTCTGAAGTGTACTGCTCCTTTATAGTTGACACCATCGGCTTGGTTTCTGCTCTACAACCTTCCAACTACTTGGTGAAGCTACATTATAAAGGCCGTGAAGCTGGGTGCAATGGCATCTGTGTGTGTGGCGGCAACTGACGCATCCCTCGCCGTGAAATTACGTTTGGATTTCCCAATGACCTGCATTTTTCCACCTTCCTATGATCCTAAAATTCATAAATTTTGCACACTCTTGGGGGCTGGTCCTAGACTCTGATGGGGTTTTTTGTAATTGGGGGGGCAAAATGGCTCAACGGCGCCCCCTTGAAGATTTAAAACCCCCTCCCATATGGGTTTTTTGGAGTCATAGAAGATGAAAATCGGTACACATAAAGAACACTTCCTGACACACCAAAAAGTCTCTTGACACCATGACCTCAACCTAGCAGGAAGTCCGCCATTTTGTTTTTGAAGTTGGCGAATTTCAGTGCTTTCCACCATTGGTATGCGGACGAACTCGTGCTAGGGATTTCACCCGATCAACTTCATATCTGGTGGACCTCACCTCAAGACCATGATGATCAAAAGTTATCAAAGGCTTTTCTCTAAGTTAAAGGGCGTGGCCTCTGTGGCTCGCCAAAGTTTGGTGGCGTTTGGTGAATTTGCCATGACATTTTGAATGGCTCTCACGTCCACATACTTTATCCAAACATCTTCAAACTTCATGAGCATGATCAGGGCTCTGCCCTGAACGCCTCCATATGTCAAACTCCCGCCTTACTCGTGGCGTCCCCTGCTGGTAACAGGAAATGACCTATTTTTACTCTGAAGTGTACTGCTCCTTAATAGTTGACACCATCGGCTTGGTTTCTGCTCTACAACCTTCCCAACTACTTGGTGAAGCTACATTATAAAGGCCGTGAAGCTGGGTGCAATGGCATCTGTGTGTGGGCGCGCAACTGACGCATCCCTCGCCCGTGAAATTACGTTTGGATTTGTAATGACCTTAACCACCTCCTATGATCATAAAAATTCATACACACGTTCTTGGAGGCTGGTCCTAGACTCTGATGGGGTTTTTTCCTAAAGTGACTCTGATGGGGAAATTTTTGTACTTGGGTGTACTGGGGAGAAGAGGAGAGGACAAGGACTCTGGTACTGGCTCAACGCGCTCCAGCTGGTCACAAGGGCCCCGTCATTGCTTGCAGAATTATTATTTTAAATTATTACCCTGCATCAACCCCTTCCCATGCTCTAAAACGCCTAAATTTGGGGTCTGGTGAAAAATTTGATATTTTGTGGTCGTTGTAAATGGGGGGCCAAATGGCTCCAGCGCCCCTGAAATTTTCAAAACCCCCCCATCCCATTGGGCTTAGTTTGTCATAGGTGCATGAAAATTGGTACACATGTTGATCATCCTGAGACACACAAAAAGTCTCTTGACACCATGACCTCAACCCAACAGGAAGTCCGCCATTGTGTTTCGGAAGTTGGCGATTTTGGCGCTTACCACCATTGGTATGCGGACGAACTCGTGCTAGGGATTTCACCTGATCCACTTCATATTTGGTGGACCTCACCTCAAGACCATGATGATCAAAAGTTATCAAAGGCTTTTCTCTAAGTTAAAGGGCGTGGCCTCTGTGGCTCGCCAAAGTTTGGTGGCGTTTGGTGAATTTTGCCATGACATTTTGAATGGCTCTCACGTCCACATACTTTATCCAAACATCTTCAAACTTCATGAGCTTGATCAGGGCTCTGCCCTGAACGCCTCCATATGTCAAACTCCCGCCTTACTCGTGGCGCCCCCTGCTGGTAACAGGAAATGACCTATTTTACTCTGAAGTGTACTGCTCCTTAATAGTTGACACCATCGGCTTGGTTTCTGCTCTACAACCTTCCCAACTACTTGGTGAAGCTACATTATAAAGGCCGTGAAGCTGGGTGCAATGGCATCCGTGTGGCGGCGCGGCAACTGACGATCCCTCGCCGTGAAATTACGTTTGGATTTGTAATGACCTTAACCACCTCCTATGATCCTAAAAATTCATACACACGTTCTTGGGGGCTGGTCCTAGACTCTGATGGGGTTTTTGTAATTGGGCGGGGCAAAATGGCTCAACTGCGCCCCCTTGAATATTTAAAATACCCCTCTCCATATGGGTTTTTTTGGAGTATGAAGATGAAAATCGGTACACATAAAGAACACTTCCTGACGCACAAAAAAGTCTCTTGACACCATGACCTCAACCTAGCAGGAAGTCGGCCATTTTGTTTTTGGCGGCCAAATTTCACTGCTTTCCACCATTGGTATGCGGATGAACTCGTGCTAGGGATTTCACCCGATCAACTTCATATCTGGTGGACCTCACCTCAAGACCATGATGATCAAAAGTTATCAAAGGCTTTTCTCTAAGTTAAAGGGCGTGGCCTCTGTGGCTCGCCAAAGTTCGATGGCGCTTGGTGAATTTGCCATGACATTTTGAATGGCTCTCACGTCCACATACTTTATCCAAACATCTTCAAACTTTATGAGCATGATGAGGGCTCTGCCCTGAACGGCTCCATATGTCAAACTCCCTACTTACTCGTGGCGCCCCCTGCTGGTAACAGGAAATAACCTGTTTGTACTATGACGTGTACTGGGGAGAGAGAAGAGGACATAGGGGACTTTGTACTCTGAAGTGTACTGCTCCTTATTAGGGCCTGAGCACCGAGTGGTGCGAAGGCCCTATTGTTTTTGTAATGTTTATTGATTATAATGTTATAATATTATTATTATTATTATTATTATTATTATTATTATTATTATTCTCCCAAACAACTGCATTTTTCAACCCTTCCCATGCTCTAAAACGCCTGAAATTTTGCACACTCATCAGGTCTGGTGAAAATTTGATATTTTGTGGTCGTTGTAAATGGGGGGGCAAAATGGCTCAAGAGCGCCCCCCCTTGAAATTTTCAAAACCCCCCCTCCCATTGGGCTTAGTTTGTCATAGGTGCATGAAAATTGGTACACATGTTGATCATACCGAGACACACCAAAAAGTCTCTTGACACCATGACCTCAACCCAACAGGAAGTCCGCCATTGTGGTCGGAAGTTGGCGATTTTGGCTTAAATACACCATTGGTATGCGGATTTAACTCGTGCTAGGGATTTCACCTGATCCACTTCATATTTGGTGGACCTCACCTCAAGACCATGATGATCAAAAGTTATCAAAGGCTTTTCTCTAAGTTAAAGGGCGTGGCCTCTGTGGCCCGCCAAAGTTTGGTGGCTTTGGTGAATTTGCCATGACATTTTGAATGGCTCTCACGTCCACATACTTTATCCAAACATCTTCAAACTTCATGAGCTTGATCAGGCTCTGCCCTGAACGCCTCCATATGTCAAACTCCCGCCTTACTTCGTGGCGTCCCCTGCTGGTAACAGGAAATGACCTATTTTTACTCTGAAGTGTACTGCTCCTTAATAGTTGACACCATCGGCTTGGTTTCTGCTCTACAACCTTCCCAACTACTTGGTGAAGCTACATTATAAAGGCCGTGAAGCTGGGTGCAATGGCATCTGTGTGGCGCGCTGGCAACTGACGCATCCTCGCCGTGAAATTACGCTTGATTTGTAATGACCTTAACCACCTCCTATGATCCTAAAAATTCATACACACGTTCTTGGGGCTGGTCCTAGACTCTGATGGGGTTTTTGTAATTAAGGGGGCAAAATGGCTCAACGGCGCCCCTTGAATATTTAAAATACCCCTCTCCATATGGGTTTTTTGGAGTACGAAGATGAAAATCGGTACACATAAAGAACACTTCCTGACGCACAAAAAGTCTCTTGACACCATGACCTCAACCTAGCAGGAAGTCGGCCATTTTGTTTTTGGCGCCAAATTTCAGTGCTTTCCACCATTGGTATGCGGATGAACTCGTGCTAGGGATTTCACCCGATCAACTTCATATCTGGTGGACCTCACCTCAAGACCATGATGATCAAAAGTTATCAAAGGCTTTTCTAAGTTAAAGGGCGTGGCCTCTGTGGCTCGCCAAAGTTCGGTGGCGCTTTGGTGAATTTGCCATGACATTTTGAATGGCTCTCACGTCCACATACTTTATCCAAACATCTTCAAACTTCATGAGCATGATGAGGGCTCTGCCCTGAACGGCTCCATATGTCAAACTCCCGCCTTACTCGTGGCGCCCCCTGCTGGTAACAGGAAATAACCTGTTTGTACTATGTTTAAGCTATTACTGCGAATGGCTTTAAATTGCTAAATGCTGGCATTTCACCTCCTAATTTTTGCACCCAATTGTAATTTAAGTTTATAATTTGACTTATTTGTCATGTCACAATAACTGCATTTTACAGCTTCCGCATTCATTTAAAAACCATGTCTGAAATTTTAGCACAAGTCTCCTGAAATTCATAGAAACACCTTGCTATGGCTATTTAAATGTAAGGCCTTAATGGTTAAAGGCCGGTCCATTGGGCTTATCCCTGCATAAGGCTGTTTTATTGGGCAGACATCTTGCTGACTATGACTGTAACTCTATGAACCCTGACCTTGAGCCCCCATTTTCGAATCATTTGTGTATTGGCTCTGAACGTGTAGCAGACTTACTCATCTGTTGTGGTACTTACCTCATCTATGTAATAAGTTTTTGTTGACCTCGTGGGCAGTTTTACAACCCAGAGTTAAGTTAAAGTTTTTCTATCGGACCGAATAATTTTAGCGTTAATGGCCAATGATCTGCCTTGAATGCTTTTAACTCCAATTTTTTCCCAACTGCATGTAAATTGCAAATGTTCTACCTGAACTATCTTTGAAATTCCACGGATGGTCTCGTGAGCCTTTTAAAATACCTCCAATTTAGGGGGAACTCATTGGCTAATTTGCTTCTACGGAGTCTCACCAGTGAACTCAATTTAAGCCGTCAAATTAATTTTGCTCAATATGTTCCGGTGGATTTGATTTGGTAAGATTACTTAAGCACTGGCATAAAGACCACTTATTTGGAAATACTCAGAGTCTACTCTAAGCTATGTCCTGTAATTCGGGTATTGGCACATTTATGGTTACTCCAAATTTTGCCATCCTTCAAACTTCATGCTTCAGCTTGGACTATACTAGCTCCATCATAGGCATTTACTAGCCTCTCATGTGCACCATGCATTCTGATCCAGTTTTTGGAGTACTTAAAGGCGTGAGCTGGGTGAATTCTTTTGGCCTGCAACCTTCTGACTTTGGAAGTGCCTACACTTAGCATCACATCTTAATTAAACTTTGACTCGACTCTGATGGTTAAATTGTACAAGCTAATGACCGCTGTTTGGAAAATTTTATGTGAATGAAGAAACTTGGAGGTATCATCTCTTGTTCTGGCAAACCACTTTTTTGGTATGAAGTCTCCTGTTCAGATTAATTACTCTCTTGTGGCCACTAACGATGATGTGCAAATTACGTTTTCTTATAGGGTTATGGGCTCAGAGGCTGGAATTGCCTAATTGTTACGTTTCTTACATTGATATCTCGTAATATGTCAATCACTACTTTAGCTCTAAAAGTCTTACCTGCCACTGGCCCATGTAAGTTGCAACCATGTTTGGTAATTGTATTATGGCGAAGGTAGGATTGGGCCAAAATTTTCAGCTTGTATCTCATAACCCCTGGATGCATTATGTGAAATTTAATTGATGTACATTCCTCAGCCCAAAGTTCATGCACTTTGATTTAACATCTTGCATGCTTCAAGCCTGGCTTAATTTTTAATATTCATGGAATTTGAACTCTTGGATTTCCCTATGCGTAAATATGGACCTCATAACTGGAAAAGTTTCAGACACTTTCCATTAATTGGTTTAGGCCCAATTGCTTGCCCATGATTTGTATAGCTTCCATTCACATAAAATTAACTACCTACTCAGACCACCATTGTCTGAGCCTAGAACTTCCCAGTATGGATTACCCTGTTGGTACACTGAGCCATTTGCTTGGAACGTTCATTTGAACACCTGGTTCTATTACTCTAATTCCGACATGCTATCAGGCTCTTGAAGCATAGAATCCCTGGCTATAGGGTTTGTAATGTTTCGGCACGTTCAGCCTGCACCGAAATAGCTGGAATTTGTAATATTTGGCTTCCACTCATTTTACTAACATCTGGGGTTTTAACCTGACTGTATGTCGGCTTAACGCCTAAATTATAATTTCCTCCTTAGTGTGCGCGCTTATGACCTAATTTTACCTGCTGAATATTTGAAATTGAGCATACTGCTTTACTATCTTCCCATATTCAGCTTGATATTGAGGTTGAACTCTAATTGAAATTATCATACTTTGTCGGACCCAGTCTGATGGGTTAAAAGTGTTTGTCAATTGGGGGTAAAATGCAGTCGAGAGAATTAGGGATTTATACCCCTTTGGTAACCACTTCCGACAAGAATTCAGCCGTTCAGTAACGGCCCATACCTCCGCTGCAGTTATATGTTTGTGCAATCATTTCATGATGTACTAAGTGATATTTAAACCTTAATTTGAGACTTTGACGATCTAAACTTATAGGTACTCATAACTGCCTTCTGTAAAATTGAAGTTTAGTGAATCCTAATCAACTGTATTTATAATCTTCACTTCTTAATTGGGGGCCAATACAGTGCGTGCAATATTGTAACGTACCAATCCCGCCATGAATTAGATTACTATTACTATATTTGACATGCTTAATTCATGTACACACCTGAAAAGCTTCAAGTCTGTATAAATCGACGGGCAATGTGGGTTTGCAAGATTTAATACGCCCAATTTTGCGTGAATTTCTAAACCTCTTCATCATTGCTTAAAATGATATAACATCTCAATGTTATTATGGCTTGCCTAATGCCAGGCAATCCCTTGAATGCAATTTTCGGATCTGCATATTTTGCTATTATGACAAAGGTTGCTCGAACCCCAGGAGTCTACTCTGGCCTCTAGAGGATCGCCATTGCAACTTGATGAATTTCCTGGCCAAAGTTATGCCTCGTAATCTATCGACAATTTCACTGCTAGTACATACCATTTTAAACTCCTCTAGGCTCAAAGGGTAAGTGTGGTCATTATGCGCTTAGAGCCTGTCTCTTTATCAAATTCTTTTCTATAGTAGCTCGTGACTCTTAAATCGCTGTGCTTACGCTGTTTATATGTTTATACTTATATATGGAATGATATTTTGCGCCCTATTAGATGCATTAGAACCTAATCTCATATGATTTTTTGATATACCTCATTCACCTAAAGCAACAATTCCTCAGTTGTAAAAATATTCTTCTGACTCTATGCAAAAATTGATATTTTTGGGGACGGTCAATTCTGAGATTGTAATGCCTCCATGGTTCACTATTCATTGTACTTCAGACGATTGAACGAAACAAAAGTCATTGTCGACACATGCGCCTTGCACAGTCAACCAATACAGTTAAGCTGCACACATCTTTTTGACCTCAACTTATGACAATGTTGCTGAAGGCTTCTAGTATCCGCTCCTTGTTTGTACATAGTACCTGACTATATCAGTATAGTTACCTCTGGCTCTTCTGTTCAAGCCAATCTGTGCCCAGTAAACCGGGAGACTCATGTTTTAGTCTGCATTATGGCTTCCACTCTAGACTGAATATTTTATGACTATGTCATAACTCACCTAGCTCATTTATGCTCCCAACTGCTCTTGAAGGATGCTTTTACTGAATAAGGCTTTTGCAACCCTCCTTGTGTCTTAAACATCCTGGTGTGATTAAGCATGTGTGGTAACATAAATCTGCGCTAATCTTCTCTGGAATGTACCTGTCGTTAGATCTGACCATCTTTATCGCTCTAAATTCTACACATTCTAGGGTCTATGGTTTATCTGATGAATTTTTTAATGGACACAATGGCCCACTAGAAATTTAAAATACCTCAGCATTTGGTTTTGGGGTTAAATCGTCCACATTAGAATAGCTTGGAAGATTCTTGACCATACTACTCACAGCTCATTTGGCATGGTTGAGCCATCGGTTTTCAACTTGATGGGCCGAATGGATACGTGCGATCACTAATGAGTGACTTTACCTACCATGAGCTGGCTTTAAGCTTTGAATCTAAAGCTGGCCTTGTTACGTCATAAATGAGGTTTTAACCATGACCTATGTCAACCTTTCAATCATCTTTGAAGATGTCTGCTGACCTGTCAAATTCCATGTTCTCGTGGCCCCCTGCTGGAACGAATACCTTTTACCTCAAGCTGGGAAAGGGGACAAGGACTCTGGTACATCTTGGTATCCTGATCAACAGTCTTGCATAAGACCTCAATCACTAGTTTATTATAATTTAAGTCTAGCTTATGATTTATCTATTATTTATTCCCCCAAAATGCATTTTCAACCCTTCCATTTAAAGGCTTGCACATTCACTTTTAAAATAATTCTGTCAAATTGGGCCAATGTCCAGCCTTAATTAAACCCCATGATCAATTTTTGTCACATTTTATCCCCTTCAAAGGCTTATGACTTGATCCCCGCATGAGTCGATGAGTCATATCATCCTAGGTGCGATTTTTCTGCGTTCAAACCTAGACATTTTGAAACTTCCTATGTAACCCTTCATCAGGCTTGTTCGTTAATGGCCGCATTGGTAGCCTACAAGTTTGGCTTTGAATCATTTGAATTGTCACTACTCCATACTCATCTCAACAGACAGAACATCTGCCCTTGTAAACTACGTACTGTGACGAGGTAAAATGAATTCTGAGTCTGCCTGCATGACACCTTCCCCTGTCGGAAACTTCCAAGGAGCTCATTAGGCCGGTTCATGGCTTAGGGGAGACTGAGAATCGTGATTTTATGACTAACCCTTATGACCAAACAACACCCTGCATCCTGGGTTGAAAAGTGAATGGTCCATTGGTGGAAATTTAAAATACCTTTAATGGTGGGAAAAATGAAACATAAATTTTTCACAATCTCACTGTCACCAAGCTAAAAATAGACTTTCATGACTGCGAACGCACCTTTTCCCCAAATTCAGGATGTCAACCATTGGGAATTTTGCCGATCACCTTGTATCGCAAACTAATTCTGACATCGTCAACCATGTGATCAAGGCTTTCCAAGCTTTCAAATCTGCCTCTCTGGCTAGTGGGTTGGAATGCCTATTTGAATCTCTGATCAAACTTGAATCATAGCATCTCCTCAGACTTCAGGACTTTGCATCGCAGTTGAGGGCTCCGGAGGCTATTTATCTTTGCTCCTAGCTCTGCTATTAACGGTTCACTGCTTTATACCCAAGCTGGCAAAACATCTGGACTGGGGAAGACTGATTTGTGTGTGTAAGGGCAATCACTGTCAATTACGTCCCCTTGATTTGGGTTGCAACGTAAGTAGGCTGCCTTAGCTCTAATTGTGGTTGTAATTGAATAAATGTTTGTATTTTATCCTTCTATTATAATTATTGACACATTCATACTCAACTACAAGCGTCACTAGCATTTTGTTGTTTACTGGCCAATTCATTATTAATTTGATCTGATTACGATCTCAACCTTCATTGGGACCTCACCTCAAGACCATTGTCAAATTATCAGTTTTCAATAATGGCCTCTGTGGCATAAAGGGTTCATGGCTTGGAATTTCAGTCATTTGAATTTCTAACATCTATCAAAATCTTCTACAACATGACATAAGGGCATCTCAACCTACCATAGGCTCTACGTATCAACCTTATCGGTCACGCTCAAGTGGAATCTGTTTTTTGTACCTTGAAGGGACTTGATGTATTTAAATCCTGTTTGTACCTGGCTTTCACCAGGTCTGTGAAGTCTTAAAGTGACTTTATTAAATTGTATTGGACTGGCCGACCAGTTTTGCCTTAGTGAAATCTTCAATACTTTTAATGACAGTACTTGCTTAAAATCTAAATTTCAAATCGTTACTGCGGCAGACTCTGCATTGGTCCATATTTGCAACCCCCTTTTCTGTGATGAGTCTATGTAACTCGGTTTGCCAACTCTCAACGCTAAATTTTACACCTATCGCTACACAAATGCTTGTGTGAAGTTGGCATGGTAACCTGCGAGTGGTGCAACACTCCATTGCAATTTAGTTCTGATTGTCATGATCTCCACCCAATATGATATACTACCTGGCGCATTTGTCATATTATAAGTCTTGGCTATTATGCTAGGGTTGCACCGACCAATGTTGTCTATCTTGCAAAAGATAAAATTAATGGGCTTCAGAAACTGATCAACCCCAAACTCATCTATGACGCTCAACGCTCTACAAACTGACCTTTACTCTGGGCGCTTTTTGGCAATCCTGTAACGTCTGGGAAGAACTCTTAGGATCACTCGTAACTTAATTGCGTGACTTCAATGACCATCTGTAATCAAGGCTTCATCCAAGGCTTTCTGTTAAGTTGCCTTTGGCTAAATTATGGTGGCCGTGTGGTTGACATGCTTTTGTATTGTACAACATGCTATCCAACATGCTCTAAGCTTTGACATGATCATCTCCTGATTCTTAAATATGTAATTCCCGACCTTTTCTTAATTGCTGGAAAAACTGATCCATCTATGACTGTTAAATCTTATAGGTTTGGTCTGTGTAAATTTGCTAAACTACTTACACGTAAATTAAAGCCATGAACTGGTGCATGGCATCGCGCTAATACCACTATCTCGATCCTTGTGAACGAAAACCTTTAACACTCTCTAGAATTCATAATCGCACCATTTGGCAGGCTGGTCTTCAGAATCTTAGCTTTTAATTATGGAGCAGCTCACTTAGTTATATTTAATCCACCTCATTTTGTTTTACTAATGATGACTAAAAGTTAACAAAAGGGTATCTTCCAACCATATAAAAGTTGACCAAGTACCTCAACGGAAGCGGCATTTTTCTTTTGCTTAATTCACTGCCATTTACTTACTACGGAGAATCATAAGCTCACTGATCAATTCTCTGTGGCGCCTATTCAAGACCGATTCGTATGTCTGTTAGACTTTTCTAGTAAGCATTTTCTGGTTACCTAATTATGTATGTGAATCATGCCCTGACATTTTGAATGCCACTTCCCATATTTAACAATTTAAACTCAAGGATAAATTTTGAGTTTCTTGCCTGCCACCATGTCAACCCTCCAAATGGCCCTTGCTTGTAGGTAACCGGGCACCTCATTCATATTTGACGGACTTGAGAAGTACTGATCTTATGGGCTCTGCTTTTATGGTTAGGTGCTGTCGTTCCGCTACTTGTGGTTTTATACTTAAGTTCATTTGAACTAGACAATATCTTTACAACTACTTCCTCTGCCTAAAAACTGTTTTTGACTCTCTAGTCTAAAAGATTGATTTGTGGTCAATCGGCTTGGGAGTATGTTAACCGCAATGGATAAATACTCATGGCCCGCAATAAGAGACACACTATAGCTTAATTCAAGGTAGTCTATTCCATTTGGTGCGGCCGATTTGCCACCATTTGAATGTGTGCTCGCCTCATATTTGTCCCAAATGTGATCAGACTTCATGTATACAGCATTCCCAACGGTTAATAATGGCGTGCCTGGAAACTGGCTTGCTATTTAAGGAATCCCCTCATTTATGCTAAATTTACTTCAACATAGGCAAAGCTCTCTGGCCCTGACACCCTTACTGGAAGCTCATATGGAATGACTTTGTGAGTCTTGGTCGGACGATCTACCAATTTCACCATGATCATCACTCTTACTGACCACTCATCATAGTCGTCAAACTTCCGTTACTGGTGGCGCTCTAGGATTGTTTGTGAATGCTGCACATAGGCTTAACACGTTTGGATTCCCGACTTTAGCTTTAGTAATAATTCAACCACCTAGACTATGTCCAATTGACAAACTGTTGGGCTGGACACTAGACCACTTCTGTCAAAACGCTTTTGATATGACCAACCACGTCCTCATATTTATACACAATTGATAGGCTAACTCTGTAATTATCGGATGACCAAGTCAAGCTTACATTGAGACCTCACTCAAATGTTATCAAGTTAGCAAATTCAATGTTTAGCCAGTTGGCTGACCAATTGATCTAGACCTCCAAATCTGCATTTTGGCTGCAAACTCAAGACCTGATTCAAGTTGATGACAGCTCTTTAAGAGCTTATTGGCCTTCTCTCACTCTAAATGACCATTGTAGATTCATATCATATGTGGCTCCAGCAGGATACAGTGAGGTCTTGTCTAAACTTCTGGTTGCTGGTCGATTGAAGTCTTTAATGTCAGCAGCTGGTTACGTGCTTAGCTTAATAATCTTACTATGATCCTATAGTCCACTTGTTTCAACCCCTCCTTTAACTGGGAACATGCTTAACGGAACAGGTTTTTGGTGAAATGAACTGCCTTTCGTTGAAAGGGGAATCCTTCCTTTCTCCTAAAACCTCCCTCCCATAACTTAAAAAGGGGCTTGGTTAAAATAGGAAACCCCATGCTTTATTTAATCCAAATCCTTTGACATGTAAAACCTAGAGATTCCACCTCTAGTCTAAAATTCCCCCATTTGGCTTAATTTGATGTTTAGTTAATTTGGGGGGAATTAACCCCCCTTTCAACCCCCCCTTTTGACATATTATCAGTAAAGACAACTGTTTCTAAATGTAAAGACCTGGTTGGGGGGAATTTAGTGCTTGGTATTTGTGGCAATGAAGCTTTACCATTCCAACCACAACAGTCTTCCTTTCCCTAAAATTTAAATTTTTTAAAATTCCTCCCCTTTAAAAAATGCCTAACCCCCAAATTTTCCCCCCTTTTGGAAAAAAATTTTTTGGGCCCCCCGGGGGGGAAAGGGGTTTGAAACCCCTTTGGGGTTTTAAAATCCCTAAATTTTGTTCCCGGGGGAAAATTTTTAAATTTTTTGACTTTAACCCCCTAAGGGCCCCCAAAAATTCCCATTGGGGGCGGCCAGTTTTTTTTTTTGGGAAATTGGGTTTGGTTTCCCTACCCTTTAAATTTTAAAACCCCTTAAAAGGGTTTTTTTAAAAGTCCCGGGGGCCTTTTAAAAACCCCAAAAATTTTAAAAAACCAAAAATCCCTTTACCCAAAAACTTTCCAAACCCTTTGGGTTTTTTGGTTTTCGCCAAAACCCTTTCCCCAAAGGGTTTCCCCTTCCCAATTAGGGAAAATTTTTTTTTCCCTTTTTTTTAAAGGGGGGCTCCAAACCCCCCTAACTTTACTCTTTTCCCGGGGGGGGGTTTTCCGGGGGTTTGTGGGCCAAAATTTTCCTCTTTTTGGTTTAAAACCCCACAACCTTTTCCCCCTTAAACTTAATGGGGGATAGGGGGCCCCGCCTTTTAAAAACCCCCCCCTTTTTTTTGGGGGAAAAAATTTGTTCTTTGGAAAGGAAAAAGGGTTTTTTAAACCCCCGGAAGTCCTTTTTTTGGGGAAAAGCTTTCGGGCCACAATTTTCCCCAAAACCCTTTTTTTTAAACCCCCAATTTAAACCCCGGGGTTCCCGGGGGGGGGGGCGGGCCCCCCCTTTTTAATTTTTAAATTTTTTTCCCCCCCCCTTTTTTTATCAAAAAAAATTACTTAAAATTTGGGGTTCCCCAATTTTATTTTTTTTTGTTTAAAAAATGGTTCCCCGTTTGGGAAAAAATTCAAAGAAACCCCTTTTTTACCTCCCCTGGGGGAAAAAAAGGGTTTATAAAATTTTGTTGGGAAACCCCTTTCCCCCCGGGGTTGTTGGTTTGCCTTTTTTCTGTGGACTGGAAACATTTGAGTATGACACCGAAAAACAAACATGAGACAAAAATTCAACATTTCAGCTTTGATTTCCAGGTATTTACATCTGGTTCTGATGCACAACTTAGAAGATAACATTATTTGTAAAGGAACACTACATTTCTGGGTGATCAAAAGTATTGGAACATGTGACTGACAGGTATGTTATGTTGCCCAGGTGTTTCCTATTACACTAATTATTCAAACAATAAATAGCACTTGCTCAGTTTCACATTTGGGTTTTGCCAGAGGAGACTGCATTTACAGCAAGAAGTGTAACAAACATGAAAACCAGAGAGCTGTCTATGAGGGAGAAAGAGGCAATTGTGAAGCTGAGAAAAGATGGAAAGTCGATGATGAGGTAACACCCGATGGCAGCAGCAAAATGAACTCAGAAGTCTACAAAAACATTTTGTCTGCCAATTTAAAGAAAAATGCAACCAAACTGATTGGGAGATCCTTCATCATGCAGCAAGATAACGACCCAAAACACACTGCAAAAACAACAAAGGAGTTCATCAGGGGCAAGAAGTGGAAGGTTTTAGACTGGCCAAGTCAATCTCCAGACTTGAATCCTATAGAGCATGCTTTTCACTTGCTAAAGAGGAAACTGAAGGGAACAACCCCCAAAAACAAGCAACAGCTGAAAGAGGCTGCAGTGAAAGCCTGGAAAAGCATCACAAAAGAAGAATGCAAAAGTTTGGTGATGTCAATGGGTCACAGACTTGATGCAGTTATTTCAAGCAAAGGATTTGCAACAAAATATTAAGTCTTATTTGCTTTAATTATCTGTTCCAATACATTTGAACACCTAAAATGTGGTGCTTCTTTACAAAAATGTTATCTTCTCGTTGTATATCGGATCCAGATGTAAGTACCTGGAAATAAAAGCTGAGATGTTGAATTTTTGTGTCATATTCATCTTTTGGTGTCAAACCCAAATGTTTCCAGCCTACAGTAAAAATAAAGGAATCAGCCTCATTGTTCCAATACTTTTGGAGGGGACTGTATGGCCGGGCTGGGTGAAAGGAGGAAAAGGAGGAAGATAGGACAGCTAGGAATGGAGGAGAGGGGGAGAAAGACATGCAGCATAATACAGACAATGTGGGTCAGTATTTACATTACAGTTAGTGGACAGTTATTGGATAATGTGTGCTCAGCAGATTAGAATTATGAAACAGAGCACGGAGGCAAAAAGCTGTCATGACTGGTAATTATTTACATTACAGTCTGCAAAGAATATTAATCAAATATTTATCTGTAGCAGAACGGAACATTAAACATGTTAGAAATCGATCATTGTAAACAATAAACAGCAGCAGGTGGGTGGAGCCAGGACCATAGGACATGCAGCTCCGGAGCCAGAGGTACCTGCAGTAAGGTACAGAGAAAGAGAGACCAGAGAGAAACAAACACAGGACTACGGGACAGAGAGGACACAGAGTTAATGACATGTAATAAAGGCTAATAAATTTGAGAGTGGGTCTGAGGAGAGAAAGAGAAAGAAGAAGAAGTGCACAGTAAATCATGGATGTCCCCACAGCAGCCTAGGCCTATAGCAGCATAACTAGGGATGATTCAGTTGCCTGAGCCAGCCCTACTAAGGGCTATATCCTTAACTGTAACAGTGTCTATAGAGATAATTGTGACTAACTATAAGTTTAAATAACTAGGACTGTAACTACAACTAATTATAAGCTTTATCAAACAAGAAGGTTTTAAGCTTCGCTTTTAAAATTAGAGAGGGTGTCTGCTTCCCTAACCCAAACTGGCAGTTGGTTCCATAGGAGAGGGGCCTGATAGCTAAAGGCTCGGCCTCCCATTCTACTTTTTTTAGATTTTGGGAACCATAAGCAAACCTGCATTCTGGGAACGAAGCAATCTGTTAGGATGATATGGTACTATCAGCTCTTTTGAGATATGAAGGAGCCTGGCCATTGAGGGCCTTATATGTAAGGAGAAGGATTTTAAAATCAATTCTGGATTTTACAGGAAGCCAATGAAGAGAAGTTAGTACAGGAGTAATGTGATCTCTCTGCTAATTCCAGTCAGTACTCTCGCTGCAGCATTTTGGATCAGCTGGATGCTTTTTAGAGAGTTAACTGGACATCCTGATAATAGGAATTACAGTAGTCCAGCCTAGAAGTAACAAAAGCATGGACTAATTTTTTCAGCATCACTCATGCGACAGAATGTTCCTAATCTTACTGATATTGCGCAGGTGAAAGAAGGCGGTCCTAGAGACTTGTTTTATATGTGAGTTAAAGGACAGATCCTGATCAAAAATAACTCCAAGGTTCCTCACAGTCGTACTGGAGGCTAAATTAATGCCATCCAGAGTAACTATATGATTAGATAAACTGTTTCTGAGGTGTTTGGGACCAAACAAAATAACCTCAGTTTTGTCTGAATTCAGAAGAAGAAAGTTACAGGTCATCCAGGCCTTTATGTCTTTAAGACATGCCTGAAGTATGGTTAACTGATCTGTTTCTGCCTGGTTTCATAGATAAATATAGCTGGGTATCATCCGCATAGCAATGGAAATTTATTCCATGCTTCCTGATAATATTGCCTAGGGGAAGCATGTATAAGGTGAACAGTATCGGTCCAAGCACAGAACCCTGTGGAACTCCATGACTTACTCTGGTATATATGGAGGGATCATCATTAACATGAACAAACTGGTATCTATCTGATAGATATGATTTAAACCAGCCTAGTGCTGTTCCTTTAATCCCAATAACATGTTCCAATCTATCCAATAGGATATTATGATCAATGGTGTCAAATGCAGCACTAAGGTCTAGCAGGACAAGTATAGAGACGAGTCCATTATCTGATGCTATAAGAAGGTCGTTGGTAACTTTCACCAGTGCTGTCTCTGTGCTATGATGAACTCTAAATCCTGACTGAAAAACTTCAAACAAACCGCTCCTATGTAGATGATCACACAACTGAGTTGCAACAGCCTTTTCAAGAATTTTAGAATTAAAGGGAGATTGGATATAGGTCTATAGTTTGCCAAAATGTCAGAGTCCAGAGAAGGCTTTTTAAGTAAAGGTTTGATAACTGCAACCTTAAAAGCCTGTGGGACATATCCTGTAACCAACGAGAGATTTATCTGATCTAATATGTGAGTGCCAATCAAAGGCAACACATCTTAAGAAGTCTGGTCGGGATAGGATCCAAAAGACATGTTGATGATTTAGATTTAGAAACTATTGAAGTCAATTCAGCTAGATCTATGGGAGAGAAACAGTCTAACGACAAATCAGGACTGGCAGACATTTCTAAAGATGTTGTTCTAGACATACCTACATCATTAACAGTTGTAGGCAGGATGAGATGGATTCTGTCTCTAATGTCTACTATTTTGTTGCTAAAGAAGCTCATAAAGTCATTACTAGTGAGAGCTAGAGGGATGCATGGTACAACAGAGCTATGGCTCTTTGTCAGCCTGGCTACAGTGCTGAAAAGAAACCTAGGGTTGTTCTTGTTTTCCTCTATTAATGATGAGTAATAGGCAGTTCTTGCCTTACGAAAGGGCTTTTTATACGCTATGATGCTGTCTTTCCAGGCTAGGCGGAATTCCTCTAAATTAGTGGATAACCATTTCCTTTCCAGCTTTCGTGATATCTGCTTTAAAGTACGTATTTGTGAATTGTACCATGGAGCTAGCTTCCTCTGATTACTGACCTTCTTTTCAAAGGGCAACAGAGTCAAGGGTTGAACGCAATGAAGCAGCAGTATTATCAACTAGATAGTCTATATCTGCTGGAGTAACGTTTAGGCCATTGCCCTCTGTAAAACTGGCACATGGCAGCGGAGATAATAAAGATGGAATAGCTTCCTTATATTTGATAACAGCATTATCAGACAGAAATCTACAGTAGTTAATTTTTTTCTCAGATGCTGTGCAGTTCATTATTGTAAATTCAAATGTTACTAAAGAATGATCAGATAAAACAGGGTTCTGAGGGAATACTGTCAAATATTCAGCTTCTATGCCATAGGTTAGTACAAGATCAAGGGTGTGATTAAAACAGTGAGTTGGTTTGTTAACATTTTGTAAAAAGCCAATTGAGTCTAATACTGAATAGAAAGCAGTCTTAAGGCTGTCATTGTGGGTATCGACATGAATATTAAAGTCGCCCACTATAATTACTCTATCCGTACTAAGCACTAAATCAGATAAAATTCAGTGAATTCAGACAAAAACTCAGAGTAAGCAGCAGGTGGACGATACACCACAGCAAATAGTACTGGTTTTTCTGTCTTCCAATTTGGATGTGAGAGGCTGAGGATAAGGCTTTCAAATGTACTATATTTCGGCTTAGGTCTAGGATTAATTAATAAACTTGAGTGGTAGATTGCTGCCACTCCTCCTCCTCGGCCTGTGCCTCGAGGAATGTGATAATTAATATGACTAGCAGGGTTGACTCATTTAGACTGACATACTCTTCCTCCTGCAGCCAGGTCTCAGTCAGACAGAATAAATCAATCTGCTGATCCATTATCAAATCATTCACTAACAGAGATTTAGACAAGAGAGATCTAATGTTTAATAGCCCACATCTGATTGTGGTGTTTTTAGGTTCAGATGCTTTTAGTAGTAAATTTTTTTGAGGTTTTTATGAGTAACACCTCTTGCATTTTTTAATTTATGCACTTTTTGTTGACGGGGAGCAGACACAGTCTCTATAGGGTAAAGGGAATCGTTAGAATGGTAGGAATAATAAGAATCATGAAAATCATGGGTGGGTGACAGCTCTAGAGAAACTGCAGAGAAGCGTGTAGGACTGCAACTCTGCATCCTGGTCTCAACTCTGGGTTGTCATGACTTTGGTTTTCTAATGAAATCTGTCATATTTCTAGATATGAGAGCTGCACCATCCAAAGTTGGATGGATGCCGTCTCTCCTAATCAGACCAGGTTTTCCCCAAAAGTTTTCCAGTTATCAATGAAGGCCACGCTGCTTGCTGGACACCACCTAGACAGCCAGCTGACGGAATGAAGACATCTTGCGGCTAAACATGTCAAATGTCAAGTGTTTGTACCTGTTGAGTCCACTTGTCTTTCTCTTTTTGGGAAAGAGATCGCAACATATTTCCATGTGTCCGGTTGAATGTCTCAGTCCTCCATTTCCCATTGGATGGTATGCTGTAGTGTGTGACTTGGAGACTCCAGGTAGTCTGAGCAGTTCAGCTATGAGCTCGCTTTGAAAATTGGTACCCTGATCGGAGTGGATACATTCAGGAATCCATACACACAGAAGACGGATTCCACAGCTTCTTAGCCACTTGTTTAGCAGTCTGATTTGGGCAAGGGAAAGCGTGGACTAATTTGGTGAAGTGATCTGTCATGACAAGAACATCCACTGAATGCTGCTTGCTATCCTCAGCACTCCAGAAATCCAAACACACTAGTTCCATAGGAGCAGACGTTTGATGCTTTCAAGAGGGGCTCGAGCAGAGGGGTCAGGTGTTTTGGCTAGAATACACCTTTGGCAACACTTGACATACACCTTGACATCATCGCAAGGCAGCGAGGTGCAGGGTCCTTGCCTGCCCCTGATGTCCAGCAGCATCATGTATGCCATGTAATGCTTTTTCTTTGAGGCTGTCTGGCAGAATGTATTGCAGTCTTTTCTGTTTACTAATGGGGTCCCTGGTAACTCTGTAGAGGACACCGTTTTGGACCTTGAGTCTGTCCCACTGTTTGACAAGCACCATGGTTTTTGCATTCAACCCTGCTCTTTCATGTCTGGAAGGGCGCCTCCTACGAATGACAAATGGAATCATTGTGGAAATGATGGGATCAAATTCCTGGCTGCGCTGGAGATCCTGGAGTGTGAATACAGGGAGTGTGTCTTGCCCTGGTGGCAGCAGATCCTGAACAGATTGGATGAACTCCACAGCTCGCGTCTCAGCAGCTGTTACCCATTGATAATGAACATCTAAAAGAGCTTTAACATCCACAGCATCACAAGGACACTTGAGAAGGCCAGACTGGGACATCACAGCACTGCAGCTTGATTTCTTTACCTGGTGACACTGAACCTTTAACCGGAAGGTGTCTTGGATACTGTTGTGACTGACGTTCTCACCTTCAGTAACAAGACGGCTGTACTGTTTCGTGATGAGCCTCTGACCGATGGTTTTTGGTGACTATGTTTTTGGTGCTGGGTATGTGTTTCAAGTCGAATGTGTAAGGAGCAAGCTTGGATACCCAGCATTGCTCGCAGGCGTCGAGCTTGGGTTTTGTCATAATATAGGTAAAAGGATTGTTATCAGTGCACACAGTAAAAGAATAGCCTCTTAACCAATGGCTGAACTTTTCGCAAACACTCCATTTTAAAGCCAAAAACTCAAGCCTGTGGGCTGGGTATTTCTTTTGAGATCTGTTCAGAGTTTTGCTGGCAAATGCAATGGGGCATGCTTTTTCCTCGCCTGCTGGTATTTGTGACAACACAGCCCCAAGACTGTCTAACAAAGCATCAATGGAGAGGATCAGAGGCTGCAAGAAATCTGGGTGAGAAAGGACGGCACAATTTAACAGACTCTCTTTGAGGCTTCTCAGGGCCACATCACATTCATCTGTCCAATCAGAGGGTCTGAGTTTTCTGTAAGAACCAGTGTTGGAGCTTGACTTGACCTTCCCACGTTTTTTTTGTCCAGCAGTGAGAGCGAACAATGGCTTGGCCATAGAGGAGCAGTTGTGGATGAAGTGTTGATAATAAAAAACCATCCCAAGAAAGGATTTTATCCTCTTCACTGATGGTGTGCAACCATCATCTTCCATCAGGTCTGCTTTTGACATCTTTGATATGACCTCAACTTTTGTTGGGTCCACAGCCACCCCATCACCATCTACGATATGACCCAGAAACTTAACTGAGGATCTCATCAGGTGGCATTTCTTCATAGTCACTCACTGATTTCCTTATTATCTCCTGCTCTTCCATTTCAGATAGTACTTGCCTTAGTTTCTGGTAATGTGCCGGTGGTACGCGCCGATAGGGGAGGCGGAATGGTCTTTCATCAGTGAGTCAGGTGCGATGTGTGAAGCCTTTTGCTTTGCCACAGTCCAGTGCATGTTTGGAGAAGATGTCATTGTATCTCTCAAGCAGTTCAAACAACTACTCCTTCCCCGCTTGGTCAGTGTGGCACTGGTCAATATCAATGTCCAGGCCAACACGTTGTAGTCGCTGTCTCAGATCTTCAGGTTTGACATTATCATGTTTTTCTCTTGTTTGGTTCTTTCAGGTTTGTTGGTGCCCTGGAAAACTAACCCCCCCCCCCCCGACTAGGATTAGAGGCTGCATTAACAGATGTGGGTAGAACAGAAAGTTGGTGAATCTACATGATTTGCACCTTGGACAGGAGTATAAGGCAAGTTATTGATAAATCTCCCCCTACCAATACCAAAACCAAAGTTGTTAGCTGACACCTGGTCCTCATCCATTTTCTCCATTACATAGGTCAACCTCATATATTTCAGCTGTACACAAGAAAACATTTTGCAATGGCAAATTTACCCTCAAGGCACAAAATACAAGACAACTCAAAATTACCAAATATCAAAGTACCCTTTTTTCCTTTTTTTTTGGAGTCTTTAAATTTTAAAACCTTTTCTTCAGCACTTTTCTTCAGATGTATTTTACATAACTAAGAGAGAAAACAAGTACATAAATGAAAATTACATGAAACTTGCAAAATGCTCTGTAACAGAGCAGCATACCTAACAAAAGAGTGATAAGGAAAACAAAGGGTTACATGCAAACTGTGATGTGCTGTGCTGTTTATGTGAACTATTTAAGTGAACATTAGATTGGATGTGTCAGAGTCTGAGATTCTGAACTCTTCCAGAGAGGGAGAATGTGCAGAAACTGGTGCCATTGGTATGTTTTCTATCTCTCACCTGTGAAACAAACCACTCAGACACACCTTAATATGTGTGTTTCTGTGTGTGTGAGATCACCTAAAATCACATCCGCTCATTTTCCAGCCTTGCTGGCAGTGAACAATGAAAGCAAGGCTCTGTATCTGTCTTTTTTTGTGTCTGTCTTTTTTCCTTTTTTAGACAAAAGGGAAAACGAAGGAGGGGAGGGAAGTAGAGGGAGGGGGGGGAGACACAAGGAAACAATGGACTGAACAAGCAAAGGAGGAGGAGATCTACACTTTTTCAATTTGGAACATGTGACCTCCTTAGCTTACCTTCCTTTTTGCTATTTGTCCTTTTCTGGTGATGTTGAAGTCTTTATTTGAGTGTTATTTACATAATTCCCAATGCAAGCTGCCAGCTTTGATTGTTCATTGTCCCAACTCAGTTTTCTCAGACAAGACATAGCACTCCTTTGTGGCAGAGCAAACAAAATCACACAAACCTGGCCTTGGACAATGAACAGGCCCCCATATGAGCCAGGTTCTGCTCAAGGTTTCTTCCTGTTAAAAGGGAGTTTTTCCTTGCCACAGTTGCATTAAGTGCTTGCTCTGGGGTCAGGCACTGGGTCTCTGTAAAGCGCTTTGAGACAATTTTGATTGTGGAAGGCGCTATATAAATAAAATTGAATTGAATTAGGTTTCACACATAAAAAAAGGGTCATAAACTCAGTATGAGAAAATATTAGTCATTGTTAAAGTGTTCCGCTTCACAGCTCAGTAATCCCAGTGACAGATGGTAAACATAAATCTGTAACATCTTCCCAGTGCTTTTTGTATGGGAAGTGTAAGGGAACTTGAACACACCCAGTCAAGTTTAAAACTCTGAAAAAAATAAAACAAAATGAAAGTGTTAAAATAAGCATTTATCAGATCTATAGCAGACTCTAAATCAACTCTGCAATAAACTTATTGGGTTATTTTAATGTTTATTATAATTTGGGTCTTATTTTGGTAGTTATGGCCACCATTTCTATATGACAGTCTAATGATGATGTACTCACCAAAGTAATTGATGGGATCTGGTAACACAAAGGTCATTTGGGTCACTCCTTGTTCCATACTGTGTTGAACGTGGTGTTTCCTCAGAGGGAAGTGATCCAGTCAGAGCACTGACAACAAATATCAACACTGTACATATTCTATATTCACATAATCCTCCATTTCACTTGAGATGGATGTCCTCTCTGAACCTCTAATATGATTATCCTGTGGTCACCAGGTTCTTTTTTAGACAAAATGCATTTATCAGTGCCAAAGAGCTGAGACTTATTGTTTTTTTTTCCTCATTGTAAAAAAAAACTGTGTTTGGCACACTGGAAAAATGTATAGTGTTCTATGTAAGTTATATAAGTTAAATTGGCATTACAAAGGCAAAAGTATTTTAAAAAGTTAATTATTTTGAGAATGTTTTGTTGTTTATTTCATTGATATTGTTAGTTTGATCTAGAGTAAGAAATTTCCCAGCATTATGTTCTGTTCACTATTGATAATAAGCAATTCATTCAAAAGCATGATTCATTTTTGGCAGAAAATGTATTCGTCTAAAATGCTACTTTTTTTTAACTTTTAAAATACAGTTTATTATTTTATACCATATATACTACTGTATATTGGAACTAACTATTTGTGTGAGCCCAGAAGGACAGGTGACAAAGGACAAATCTGGTCAGTCTGGTAACAAGTAATGCAGGGTCATGTTTTTGGAGAGGATTGTAGTCAATGGTGAGCCAACCTAGTATGACTGGAACAGTCAACCTTTCCCCTCCTGGTTAGGGCTAACAACATCATATACTCCCAGCTCCACATGCATAAATGTGACTGACTTGGCCCTCGTGTTATTGAGTATGGTGTATTATCGGGCTTGTTGCTTTTTTTAATTGCTGATACTGTGAAGAGTGAACTGTGAAGTTGAACAGATTCAAAGATGCATTTGACATCAGCTAAATATCTAAACTAATTACCTATCTTGGTCCTCATCCAACACTCATTCAGCAAGCCCTGACCCATATAAGATGCATCTTACCACATAGAAAACTTATTTAAAGAGCTCTTTGGTGAAAAGAGTTGCAAACCAAGGTGTCTACCTTTTCAACTGAGGATCCCGGTAAGCTGCTCCCAGCATTCTCATCTGATAATGTTCAGCTAGGATTTATTTGGCAGAAGTACCACTCACCTGACAGCTGTACAACCTCACATCCTTTTGCACTGTAAATTTATTGACTCCAAATGAAAGAACCCTGCTAAAATGAGATGGCCAGAGAGGTTTACTTTCAGTTGTAACCCTCAGTCTGCAGAGGGTGAGATTCATTAAAACAAAGGTTCACAGTGCAACAGAAAATAAATAAATAAATAAAAATGTTGCACATCTGCATCAAGCTAAAGGCTAAACAGAAGGACAAAGATGCAGTGTGGGGAAAAGGAACTAAGGGCAGGAAAGCAGAAAAAGAGACAGAAAAGAGTAGAGAAACTGACTGCTGACAGAAACAGATGTTCAATCAGCAAAGGGAGAAATTCAGAGAAACACAAATGTATAGCAAACCACATCAACAAAGTGAAAATGATGATGGTCTACAGAGAACATAGGGCCAAGCCAGTACAAGGCAGTCTTGGTCATAAAGTGGTGAATATATCGCCTCTTCAAGATCATATAAACTTTAGTTATGAGATTTAAAATTTGGGGTCAAATGCTTTCATTCATTGAGTGCCTAAAGTATGTGGACATAGTTCAGAAGAAACCTTACATTAGTGAATACCCACTGAAATGCAATTCAGCTTACAATAATAAAACAAGTAACATTAGTAGGCAGCTGTTTTTGGCTAAATGCAACATTTAGCTGCGAATTCAGCTGCCAACCAATTAGTACACCTAGTGCAAACTATTTTCTGTGGTTAACAGTTATGGTGTTGGCCAAAGTAGCTGTGGCTATGCTGTTGGACAGGAAAACAATTTATACACACTTTGGCTGAGAAAGCAAACTCTATGAAGTCCTGCACACACAACACACACACATAGATAAAAGTTTAACCCACATACAAGACTGTCTGTGAAGTTATGACTCTGTGCTCTCTCAGAATATCCCAGGGGGTGGATCTGCCTTCTCTGCTTCCTTTGTGTGTAAAAGTAAAATGAGCAACGCATCATCCCAAGTTTCATTGGACCACTCTGTAGAAAGCTGCAGGGGCTGTGTCAAAGCATATTTACTTTTTCTGGGCAACCTTTGTACTATAAACTTCATGCATTTACAAGTATGCAGGGTTGTGAATGGAGGGATTTCAAATAGTGGGAAAGTGGAAGTGACAGAGGAACATAGATGATGAGAATATGTCAACCCAGAGAAGAACAAGGCAGAATGTGAAGAAAGCAATCTTCCATATTAAACTTTCTCCAAAACTTAACTTCAATAATTAGATCAGATGGAAGAGAATAACAATTTTTTTTTGTAAGCAACAGACAGAGCTGTGGCAATTAGACTCCATTGAAACATAATGACAGCTTCATAATGTATTAAAAAAGCCCTATTATTATTTAGCCTATTATTCATCATTAATAGAGGAAAAAAAAAAAAAACCAACCCTAGGCTTCTTTTCAGCACTGTAGCCTGACAAAGAGTCATAGCTCTGTTGAGCCATGCATTCCTCTAGGACTCACTAGTGATGACTTTTATATTGGAGATAGAATTCATCAAATCCTTCTGTAGTATCAGAATTTAAGTGTGTACTGTATGTGTAAATACGTTCTGTCTCTAAGGCCACTATTTATAAGGCCACTTCTTTTAAACAAAGGCTCTCTCTTTAGAAAGCAGTCAACAGACACCTGGATTCCATTACAAGCAAAATATGGTTGGTATAAGTGCATCTGGATTCCAATACAAGCATAATATGGTTGGTATAAGTACATTTTTGTGGTTAATATGAGACAGGGAGACGCCGTTAGAAGTTAGGCCTGCTAAAAACCAGGAAAAAGATAAATTTGACACAAGTATTGATGCTTGTAAAATCACACCAACCAGACAACAGAAAAACAAGAAAGGGACATGCTGTCACAACTGAACAGTGTTGAACCCAAAAGCACAACTCAAACGGGTGGATCAAAACAAACGTCTTTATTTTACAAAGTAACAAATGATAATCACCCGATAGGGGAAAAAGGCAAAGAAACAAAGTATCAAAAAAGAACACAAAATCACTCTTACGAGGAAACTCAAAATCACTCGGTCGAGGAGAAAACAACAAACTCAAAACAAGGCAAGGCAATAATAAGATTGATCAAAGTACAAAAGAACACAAACAACCTGACATGGAGATGAGAAACACGAAGTAAGCGCTGGTTCATTTGGCATAAGACAAGACGAACTGGCACGGAACAGGGGGAGACGCAGACTATATTTACACAACAGGTAAGGGGAAACAGGTGGAAACAATTAGGGCGGGAAGACAATCACAAAGGCGGGAAACCAGACAAAGGCAGGAAGTAAAGTGGGATAAAGAACATAAGGACAATGATTTCAAAATAAAACAGGAAACCACGAGACAACATAGACACGAGACAAAGGCATAACTTAACAGAATTTCACAAGGTATGACACATGCCCAGTTATGCCCGGACATGTCTTTGAACCTGGGCACAGTCTACAATATAAAAAATGATGTATAGTTGGTAAAGTTCAGTTGTTCCTACAGGACTCCTGTATTTGATTGACTTGGTAATTTCCTCAGAAGAAGACTTGAACACTTAAAATTCTGAGAAGAAAAAGACTTAGAGAATAAAGAGAAAGGTGTGGTCACTTGGGCAAGTGGGATTCAGTCTTCAACTGGCCCTTGACTGGGTCTACAGCCTGGACTGAAAAATCCACATCACTTCCTTTAACTGTTAATACTATTTAACGAAAAGAAACAATAATCACTTAACTATTGACTTCTAAAAATTTTTTATGTAAACTACAATGGCAAAATTGAGACTTATAAATGTGAGACTAACTTTCAGTAGATTCAAAGTAGGATTGCAGATGGATTGTTTGCTTCTTTTAGCAGGACAGTAACAATACTTTTTGAATGGTTCATCATTTAAAAACTACTACTGCTTGCAGTCAGAGAGTTAATTAGCATTCATGGATGGAATTAGCCTATGTTAGCAACAACAGCTAACTACTTAATAGGTGGAGATGATGTCCCAATGCAGAGATGCGAGGGCGCCAAATTCAGATGGAGGGCAGGAAATGTTTCAGCCTTTAACTGTCTGTGGACGATGCAGTAAACCTGGCCTCCATTTCATCCTCCAGCACCTGGACTCTGCAGGAACCTATGCCAGGATCTTGTTTGTGGACTTCAGTTCCGCTTTCAACACCGCGTCATTCCGGCTCTGCTGCAGGACAAGCTTTCAGCTGAATGTGCCTGACTCCATCTGCAGGTGGATCACAGACTTCCTGTCGGGACAGGAGGCAGCACGTGAAGCTGGGAAAGCACATTTCTGATTTCTGGATGATCAACACTGGTTCCCCTCAAGGCTGTGTTCTTTCTCCTTACTCTTCTCCTGTACACCAACAGGACCTCCAGTCACCAGTCTGTCAAACTGCTGAAGTTTGCAGATGACACCACCCTCATTGGTCTCATCTCTGATGGGGATGAGTCTGCATACAGGTGGGAGATTGACCATCTGGTGACCTGGTGCTCCAAAACAACCTGGAGCTTAACACGGCAAAGACAGTGGAGATGGTAGTAGATTTTAGAAGAACCCAGCCCCTCCTGCTCCCATCCTCCTGAGTGACTCCTCAGTGAACAGGGTGGAGTCCTGCACCTTCCTGGGAACTCTCATCATCCAGGACCTCAAGTGGGACCTCAACATCAGCTCCCTCACCAAAAAAGCCCACCAGAGGATGTACTTCCTCTGGCAGCTGAAGAAGTTCAACCTGCCGAGGTCAATGATGGTACATTTCTACACCTCCATCATCGAGTCCATCCTCACCTCCTCCATCACCATCTGGTACACTGCTGCCACTGCCAAGGACAAAGGAGACTACAACGTATCATCCACTCCACTGAGAAGGTGATTGGCTGCAATCTGCCATCTCTCCAGGACCTGTCCGCCTCCAGGACCCTGAGGCATGCAGGCAAGATTGCAGCTGATCCCTCCCACCGTGGCCACAAACTCTTTGAGACACTTCCCTCTGGCAGGAGGCTGCGGTCAATCAAGACCAAAACCTCACATCACAGGAACAGTTTCTTTCCCTCTGCCGCCACCCTCATCAACACAGCTCCCCACCAAACAGCACGGACCTCATTTTCCCCACAACAGACTATGTTACATTAACTCTCTGTATCGTTATATTAATGCTCCTATGGCATTATTATCTCTTTACTACATCTACTTTGCAACATTGCACATTATTACTGTTATTTTTACAGACTGTTTCTTCCTCGTAGTACTTCTTTCTTCTTTCTCTTATTTTAGTATTAAAAAAATGTTTTCTTGTTCAACTGTGTGTTAGAGTGTGTTATGGGACTTGTCAGTCCAATTTGTCTGTTTTGCACCAACACCATGTCAAATTCCTTGTATGTGTAACATATCTGGCA